>RCIC01000010.1:1622500-1920000 GCA_018883505.1 Ceratosolen fusciceps
ACGCACGCACGCACGCACGCACGCACGCACGAGGGCGGCTGCCAACAGCAGCAGCAGCAGCAGCAGCAACAGCAGCAGTAGTAGCAGCAGCATTAATAGTTATAGCAGCGGGAACTGAGAAGACGAGGACTGCATCGAGGTGTAGTAGTAAAGTGAGGCGGGGGCGGACGTGGACAGCCGAGTCCGAGCACAGCCGGTACGAGACATGTCCCGTTGGGACTGACACACAAGTCTTCTTTGGATCGAGCACCGGGAGGCGGCAAGCAGCTGCTCCGGCGACCGGGACCGTCAAAGAACGAAAGGAGGCAGTGGAACGTTAGCACCAGCAGCAGCAGCAGCAGCAGCAGCAGTAAGAGCCGGAGGCGGAGGAGGAGGAGGAGGAGGAGGAGGAAGAGCAGCAGCAACAGCAGCAGCAGCAGCAGCAGCAGCAGCAGTACCGCAGCGCCCACGAGAGCATAAGTAAGTGCCCGAATCCGCGCTCGTGGGACCTCGACAGTCCCCGTAGCGCGCGCCTCTTTATCTTTAGCCTCGGAACCGCTGTTTGCGCGCAGCCCTAACCTCGGTGAAGCGCGAACGCCGAACCGTAGGGGACGTCGCCGAGGGCCCCCCTCGCCTGCGCCGACGCAACGGCCGCTCGGCTTAGTTCTGTCTCGCTTTCGCGGCCACTCACTCCTTCCTCTCCTTGCTCACTCGCTCGCGGTCTTCTCTCTCTCTCTCTCTCTCTCTCGGTCGCTCTCTCTCGGTCGCTCGATCGCTCTCTCTTTCTCGTGCCCAAGTCCCGATGCGCTCTAGCTTGCGAAAAACCGTCGTCGGGTTTACCTTCGGGGGCCTACTACAGCCTCGATAACTCTCTTGCTCTTTCTCGCTCCTCTCCACCGGCACGATACATACATACACTCGTGAGGGAGCGATAGAGGGCGAGAGAGAGAGAGAGAGAGAGAGAGCGCTCTCATCGTGTCCGGCTAGCGGGAAAAACCGGAAAACGACACGCGGTGCATCCAGTCAATCGCTTTCTGATCGCACATGCGAATTCCGGCTTCTACTTCAACATCGGCAGGCCCGCTCCGCCCCTACCCTTCCTCCCGCTTTCCCTTTTCCATCTAATTTCTTCTTCCTCTTCCTCTTCCTCCTCGCCGCCCCCGCTTTCTTTATACATTTTCATCTTTTTTATTTGTCACCAACCCGCCAAGGAAATACGAAAAGAGTGTCGCCAGTCATCGCTCCTCTCACAGCCCCCCCTTGTCCTACGCGCTCGTCCCCCTCCCCCCCTCACCAACGTGCTCGCACGCGCGGATTCCGCTCCTCGTTATACAAAACTCAATTCCAGAATTATGCGTTTTCTCGCTTGATAGGCGTAGAGAGGGGACGAGTGAATTTCTCGAACCGGCGAAATTCTCACACGCACGGGTGAATTTACGCACACAAACGTGGCACAACAGGCGAACATACACGGGTTTTAGAGGCTTTTCGACGTGTTAACGATCTGTAGCTGCTGCCTCGCTTTCCTTTTCTCTCACAGCCTCGTGTTGCGCGCAGGCACGACGTCGCGGGTGGCTCTTTAAAAGCTCCCTCCTCCTCCTCCTCCTCCTCCTCCTCCCCCGTTTTCTATCCTCCTTCGTCTCCTCATCATCCTTCACCGACTACCCGCACCCCACCTACGGGTATTCATCCATCCTCCTCGCTGTCTATTCCATCGGCCGATTCCCCCCTGCCCTCTCTCTCTCTCACTCTCTCTCTCTCTCTCTCTCTCGTGCTCCTTCGAATTCGACTCGTGCCTTTTATTTTCGTGACCGAGCTCTCCTCGAGGCGCACATCTACGTATATTGTGTGGCACACAGATCGCGACATTAATTCCAACGGAAGTCAGTAACGCGCACGCGAGTCCCCGGCTGCTCGCGTCGCGCTTTCGTGTACGCGTACAAACGCGTTTACTCCTTATACTCGTCCCTCATTCCCCCGCCCTTACCAATCACCTCCACCGCCAGCCACCTCTTCCTCCTCGGCCTCCTATTTCCGGCCCAAGTGTGCGCAACTGGCCAGGAAAAGAGGATAAGGACGATGTTGGGCAGGGCCGCTGATCACGCGACGGGCGGCTCCTCCACGGGGAAGGACATCTAAGCCCGAGCTTGCGCCTCGTCATCCCTTACCGACCCGAGACATCCGTTCTCGGTCTCCGCACTACTTGTGCACGTGCAAGCTATCGGTCGGTACTCTCTCTCTCTCTCTCTCTCTCTCTCTCTCCTCTCTCTCTCTCTATCGCCCACAACCCCGACACCGGCGATTCCCTCGAAACCGACCGAACCCGCTGCTGCTGATGCTGATGCTGCTGATGCTGTTATTATTTGCGTCCCTGCTTTTACTTTGACTACTTGTGCTCCTCTTCTTCGTCCTCTGCTCACCCCGTAGCCACGGCCTGGGAATCGATATTTTCAAAAAGCAAGCGAGCCCTTACAGCCACGCTCTACCTGTTTGCCCTCGCTCGGACTCGGCCTTTCTACTGATTCCCCAAAATACCTCTCAGCAGCACCGTATCCCAGGTCATGAGAAATTTTCGCCGAGCCGCGCCTGCCTGCCTGCCTGCCTGCCTCCTTCCTCTTCCACGCCACCTCTCTCTCTCTCTCTCTCTCACTTTTTTTTTTATCCTGCCTCGGACGGAATCGCACGGCCATGGGCCTTTTTGTCCAGGCAGACCTCGAACTCGGGACTTTCATCGCTTCCCCGCGTTATTCACGTTTTACTGTGACAGCAGCACACGCGTCTCTTCGCTTTACGTAATGACCAGCAGCGTTTATGGAAAAATGGATCTCCTCGCCGTTTCTCTCTCTCTCTCTCTCTCTCTCTCTCATCCATCCCCCTCTCCCATGCTCACCCATGCTCTCCCTTGCTCTCCCTTGCTCTCCCTTGCTCTCCCTTGCTTATCTCAGCTTGGCCGGCGACGAGAGCCCGCCGACACTCGTTAATCGCTTAATATCGACTGAGACTTCGGAAAATTTATCTAAAAGCGCTGCTTGTATTCATTAGTTGCGATAAAATAAATCGATCGCTTGAAAATTGCATTTTTCACTGACCTCATTTGTCTCGGTACTTTGTTCTAAGGCTCTCTCCTTTATTCGCCTATCCAGCCGCTCTTGGAGGCGCATTCGGACTTTACATCATCACCTTAGCCGTAAATTCATGTACGAATCTCTCCCCCCCCTCTCTCTCTCTCCCTCTCTTCCGTTAACTCCGCTAAGAAATACATAAGTAGTAGTCGTCGAGGCTTTTTTCTCTCTCCTATTTTTATTCATCGCGTACACGCGAAGCCGATCGCCATCGTCATCGCCATCGCCATCGCCATCGTCGTCGCCATCGTCGTCGCCATCGTCATCGTCATCGTGCCGATGCTGCTCCTGCTCCACTCCCGTAACTTCTTTACGATACAGCCAGGGGGATAGGGTAGGGGAGGGGAGGGAGGGGGACTTTTTAACATCTCGTTTAATGATATGTTTATTTTGTATCGCAAATGAATCACCGGGGAACGAATCAATATTTATTACATTTCAAGAAAGCAGATACTCCTGTCGCCGAACGCCGTATCTGATTGAAATTAATGATTCCGGGAGAAATGTCGAAGTAAATATTATGGACGAGCATTTTAATCGTTGCATTAAACGCAGATAAGTGCAATAGTGTCAAGCACGTAATTTCCTACAGCAATCATTCTCAAGCGCAGTTATCACTTTTCGCAGTAACTTTCAACAACAAGCCCATTATCCAATAAATCGTTAGCTAACAACAATGATAACCCGCATAAGAAGAAGCAGAAGAAGAAGAAGAAGAAGAAGAAGAAGAAGAGGAAGAGGAATATTGAAAGGATCGATTATCTAAAAGAAAAAGTATGAGTAAATAATGAGGGTAACAATGCTACTCAATACTTTGTGTGAAGTGGGAGATAAAATTTAGGATCACGAGCGCTGCCAGGACGGTGTGCGTAATGTGCAAATTTCTTTTTGGCCTCCGCGTCCCCTCGTCGTGCCCTCGTCGTGCCCTCGTCAGACGCCTCGAGACGCGGCAGCCGACATCCTCGTCGGTTTGGATAAGAAGAAGCGCAGCGGCATCCGATTATTTCCCATTTCAATTCGAGGGAGATACTTTACTTTGGCCAACACGTCGGGGACCCCTCCTCGCGATCGCTGGGGATAAATTCCGCGCAAGGGCGTAACGGCATCTGGCGCTCCGACGACAATGGCTCATGGAACGAACGCGGCTCGCTCGTCTTGGGGGTTGGCTGGCCCCATCGGTCCTTTCTGTCGAGGTGGCGGGGCCGGGCGTCGAGGGGGACAAGGTTGGCTGTTGGGGGGGAGGGGGGCGGGAGCGGGCTGGCTGGCTGGCTGAGGAAGGGTGGTAGCAGACGATCGATGAGAAGGAAGGAAGGAAGGAAGGAGCGGGAGCGGGAGCGGGAAGGTGGTTGAGGAGGAAAAGGGGACCGGTCGGGCCGCGCGTAACGAAGTTTCACCACATACACTTACGTTACAGTAGGCGCATGAAGATTACCGGGCCCTGGGAGGGGGAGAGGGGATGGCTGATGGAGAGAAGTGAAGCCCGCGTGTGCCACCGGTGGTGAAGAGAAGCGAGACGAGCCAGAGAGCCAGAGAGAGAGAGAGAGAGAGAGAGAGAGAGAGAGAGCAAAGTGAAGTGCGATGCGGCTATGTACGTCACCGAGGAAGGAGAAACGCGTGGCCGCTGATCGATTCTCTTTACGCACGGCAAGGACGGCGGCGCCGGGCTCCTCCGCTCCATTTCCCGAGCCGCCGCGGATTTTCCGGACATCGGTGGTTGTCGGCGTGGGTGGGTGGATGGGTGGTCGAGCGGGAGGGTGGGACTTCCAGCGATGCGAAGGGACGATGGACGGGGAGCGGGTGAGGTGACGGTGATGGCGACGGCGGAGGCTCGCGCTATAATGGGCGATTTTTCGGGTCGCGCGCCGGCGGCTCCGTGGGAAGATGACTGACGATCCGTTGGAGAGGAGAACGGGCCTGACACTAGGGGGGAACGACGGAGTGGGGCCCGGGCGGGGTGGAGGGGCGACGGAGGAGTTCTCGGGCACTAGCAGCTGATGAGGCGACCTTCTTTTTAAATTGCTATGCCAAGGCAGATGTCACTACGGTATGACAATCGACAATCGCCGATTGTCGATTGAGCTAGAAGATTCATTCCCCCGCGTATCCCAGGAGGCGCATCTGTACACGTGCCCTGACTGTTGCCGTGGCTCCGTTGCTGCCCTGCCTCAAGGAATACAGCGGCAAACAGATCTGCGCTGATGGCGACGGCACGGGGCGGGAGGGTGAGAGGGGGCAGAGACTCCTTATTAGTAAGCCTGGGTGGCTGGCTTTTTAAAAACCGTTCTCGAAAATTGCGAATGGACGGAAGACGAGCCCAAGCACCGGTAACAGCAAAACCAAGAGCAAGAGCAAGAGCAGCATTACCATTGCTGCTGCTGCCGCTGCTGCTGCTGCTGATGCTGCTACCACCGCCGCTGCCGCTCGGAAGTGGGGGCGGGTAGGGGGTCTATTCATCTTGAATTCTCCGCAGGGTCGTTTTTCCGGTAAATGTTTGCGTTCTACGAGCCGCCGCCCATCCTGCGCACTCGGCCCGCTCTTTGGCTCGGGCTTGACGAAAAATAGAAGATAAGACGACGAAAGAGACTTTCGGAGGAGACTCCGCGCGCGCTTCGCTAAAAAGGGGGAACACATTTTAGAATGAATCGGAAAAGGAGAGGCGGAATGCAGGAGACAAGAGGGAGAGAAGACGACGGATTGACGACTGGCTTGGCTCGGGGATCGAAATTCAAATAGTCGGACAAGATATTGCCGGCCAGAGTATATCTCTCCACTTGTAAGGCAATCTCGGAGATTAGAATTTCGCGCGTGCGTGCGTGCGTGCGTGCGTGCGTGCGTGCGTGTCTGCGTCCGAGAAAGAGACTGCTTATATGAGTGTGTGAGAGTGAGAGAGAGAGCGAGCGGTGTAGTTGTAGTAGTAGTAGTAGTAGTAGAGTAATAGTAGGTGTAGTAGTAGAGCGTTCGGTACAAAATGTAGCTGCTTATCGTACATTTTTTCTTGGCACGGCGAAGCGACCGCAGAGAGAGAGAGAGAGAGAGAGAGCGAGCGAGCAGCCAGGCAGCGGCGATGAGCCAGTGATTCCCGGCAGAGCGGCCTCGCAGAGCCTCGTGGACGTTGCGTTTCCGGCCTCGCCTCCACGGGGACACCCCGGGGACACATAGGCGCGCCTGCGCGATTAGCTCGTCTGCTGCACGCGCGCTACCCAGACCTTTAAAAAAAGAACGAAAAGGCATTAAAAAAAAAAAAAAAAAAAAAAAAGCGCGCCCTCGACGTATAAAAGAGAAAAGCTCGACGAAAGCCGTACATGCCGACTATCGTTCCATATAGATAAACGAAAAACGCTGCACAGATATCGACTTCCGTTTCTTGGATGCCCGTCGTAGTCGTAGTCGTAGTCGTCGTAGTCGCAGTTGCAGTCGTCGTCGTCGTCGCCGTCGTCGTCGTCGTCGCCGTCATCATTGTCGTCGACGTGATCACGGTTTTGACGACGACGTCGCTACATTGCGCGTGTTTTTGGTCGTACACGCTCCCTATCTCTCTCTCTCTCTCTCATTCCATTTGCTTCTCCTGCTCTCCTCAACATTTGATGCAGTACACACGAACTCTCGTCCTCTTGGCTTCTCTCTTTTTCGTGTACCCCCCGTGTGCGCCATCGGCAGAAAGAAAAGACCTTTTGAAAACCGGTAACTTTAGAGAAGGAAGGAGCGAGAGAATGCGCGCGCGCAAACCGAGGAGAAGGAGAGGTGAACCAGAGAGAGAGAGAGAGAGAGAGAGGGAACACGAGTAAGAGAGACAGTGAATTAGAGAGAGAGAGAGAGAGAGAGAGAGAGGACGGGAGGGAGCCAAAGAGCGATTATGCGAAAGATTCCTTCCGCAGAAGAACCCTGATCTTCTTTCTTCCCTCGGAATGCGCCCGAAAGTCCTGTGCGAGAGAGCAAGAGACCCGAGAGGCTCACGCCCTTCGTCAGAACGCCACAGCGGCTCCTCATCCCTCCCGCCGTTTCCCTCTCGCTTCCTCACTCACATTCATTCACTCGCTTTCCGACTCTCTCTCTCTCTCTCTCTCTCCCTCTCCCTCTCCCTCTCCCTCCCCCTCCATCTTCTTTTTACCCTATGTGAGATTTACGATTAGGCCGCAATTTCGGTTCTACGCAGAGAAAGCTTTCAGGCACACGGAACACTTGCGACGAAACTCTAATGTTTTCGGTATTTTATTTCCTGTTTTATTATTTTTGCTCGGCGGTTTAACCTCTACCTCCCCCCCCTCCCAACTTCATCTCCTTCTCCGTCACCCACCGCCTCCTCCCTCCCTCGTTCCCTCCCCCTCGTGTCCCGCCCGATTACCGTCGTCCCACCACCTCTAGAGACCCTGGCCACGGCCCCGCGCAACTCCACACACGCGCACAGGCACGCACACACCCCCCCACCACCACCACCACCACAAGATAGGCTTGCACAATCGCGTTACACGACTTATTCTATCGAAATGTGACTGTCTTAATGAAGGGTTTTATACTTTGATTTACAGACGCTCGCATATCCAGTACGATGCCACGTGTGAAGAGGCAAGTGATGCTGGAGGACCTGGCTAGGCCTGTCACGCCTGACATGGTCGAGACGAAATTAGGTACATTAACATAACTCTACTTAATATTGTCCTTCGTTGTATTTTTATGAGCAGTTTGCGATCGGCGTAGCCGATCGCGTCGTGTGAAGCTTCTTTAAGTGCCCCGTTTTCACGGAGATAACTTTGTGCCGAGGAGAAATAAAGAAACGGTTACGTAGGACAGAGACAGACAGAGGCTCCGGTACCGAGCCGGTGACACGCTCGACCCTTCCTTTTTTTGTTTTTATATATTTCAAAATTTGTTTACGAATTTTATTAACTTTACCCATTTATTCATCATTTATTTATTCATCCGTCCATTCGTTATTATACATACATACATACGTACATACGTACATACGTACATACATACGTACATAAATACATACATACGTACATAATTATCGTTAGTTGGTGCGTGCATTGACGCATTCATTCGTTCGTTCGTTCATTTATTTATTTATTCATTTATTTATTCATTTATTCATTTATTTATTCATTTATTCATTTATTTATTTATTCATTCATTTGTTTGTTTGCCAAAGAAGTAAAGACTGTAATAACTGAATAATATAACTTCCGTAGTTAAAACGGAATTCCTCGACGTCGATGGATTGCCTTACGACGAAATCCAAACACAAAAGATCGCCGAAGAGACGCCGAGTCCTCATCTTCAGGATCACCAGTATGGCCAAACGCCTTGTTATCAGGTATCTAGGAGGCCGATGCAACCACCCCCTCGAGCCGAGGTAAATATTAGCCTTCCTTCCCTCTTATTGTCCTTCTAAACGCGCCCGTACCTTTTAACCTTTAAAATTAAATCTTCGTTAAATCATCGGACGGTCGGCTGCCATCGAGAGAGAAGAAATTACTCTGTGAAAAATTGGAAACCCAAGCGCGATAAATATTGACGTTTCGATAATAAGGATCTCGTTTCATTGTATTTACACAAAATAATACAATTTCGATATTACGTTATCGTATTAAATTAAGATGCAATTGATAATGCGCGTTAGGGTGCGCTTGTATGCTATTAACGGGCCCGTCTCTCTTGCAGATATCGGTTCAGGCTGTCAAAAGAAGACTGAACCTGGAAGTAGGACCGAGTCAATCCACATTTAAAACTCCAAAAGGTAAACGCAGAAGATCGGGCTCGAATTCCCTCGCAGGACACAATTCTACAAAAAGTGAGTAATAATACAATGGCAACTGGCCGAGTGAATAAACTTTTATCGGGGCGAGATGTGCATGCATTACGTACGCAAAACAATGTCTTTGCCGTGTTTATATATACGAGGCATTCGAACGGAACGAGGAGGATCATCATCCTTCCATTCAATCTGTTGTATTTTTATTTTGAAAGCGAGTAGTAGGGTCAGTCAGAGAAGGCTTGGGAATATTGAATATTTCTAATTGTCGTACTAACGCATTAGAGAACCACGCGGACATTGGCATCCCCGACTTTAATAACATAACATTTATGGATTTCATTATTATACAGAAACGTTTTGTTAACCTTTTTTTTTTTTTTGATCTTTATTATTAATGCATATATATATATATATTGTATGATTAAAAGAGGAGCCATTGTGTCGCAAAAAAAAGGCGACTGATTTTAAAATAATGCATAAATACTTTATATCGTGTTTCAGGTAAATCCTTAGAAAGGACGCGGTACGACACGTCACTGAGTTTACTTACCAAAAAATTTATAAACCTAGTGGAAGACAGTAACGATGGCGTAGTAGACTTAAACGTTGCCTCAGAAAGGCTGGAAGTCCAAAAACGTCGTATATACGATATAACGAACGTGCTGGAAGGGATCGGTATACTTGAGAAAAAAAGTAAAAATAATATTCAGTGGAAGTGAGTTAAATATTTGTTAATACTTTGTTGTTGTTGTTATGCTCCCTCTCCCCCCCCCCCTCCCCTCTTATTCCTCTACGAAATTATCCCGGGCACATTAATATATGACTTATGAAACTCTTTTTGAAATAGGGGCGGTTGCCTACCTAGCAATCAAAGTGATATTATTGACTTGCGAAGGGAAGTGGCGGATTTGGAAGCTAAAGAGAACGCTTTGGACAGGCTGATTCATGGGGCGCAAAAGGAACTTAACGAGTTCACAAACGACAGAACGTACGCTTACGTGACGTATCACGACCTGCGCTCGGTGGCGTCGTACAAAGATCAGTCCATAATGGCTGTGAAAGCGCCACCCGAAGCCACTCTACACGTTCCTCAACCAATAAATAATTTCGGCCAACCCAAGGTTCGTCCTGCACCCAGTCATCATGCACCCAGTCATGATGCACCCAGTCACGCACCCAGTCACTCACTCTAATCACGATAACGTTGAGCATTTCACGGATGAGCTATTTCATTCTCGTTACTTTCCTCGAATCACATTGCTTTAGATCAATGATACATCTCCAAAAGACTTACTACCACCAGTCTCTTGAATCTCCGCTCAAATCTAAAGAAGAACTCTATCCTGTGAAATGCTTTCCCATAATCAGTTTGTAGCGTGAATATCGTACTCTTTCGCTCCTAATCGTTGATTAATACTTTCAGCTTCAGATACACATGAGGTCAACGCACGGTGAAATAGAGGTGTTCCTGTGTCCCGATGATCCAGGAACGAAACCGCCTTTACCTTCGAGTTACTCGGCACCGATGGCTACGGCGAGGACCTCGGTGACCCCGCAATCTCCTATCGCGAAGCCTCCGTCATCAGCCTCGTCGTCAATACCCTCGGAATTCTTAATACACAACTCTGGCGACGTCAAGGTAGAGCCTGTACCCACGACTGAAGATTGTTTATCATCCGAGCAAACCATGCTTTCGGCGCTTACCTCGGCGGGAATGAGAGATGCGCTTCTTTGCGAATCAGATGATTTCGGTCTCATGGGTGGCGGTCGGTTGCAACTGCAAACCGAAGATCAGCACTTACCTGCAGGTAACGATATGCTCCTGTCTTCCTCGACATTTCATTCCTTGAATTTTACAAAATCTTTAATGTCTCCTTACGATACATTAGAAGATGAATTATTCCTTCGTAATTGCTTGTTCTTATATTACAAGTCAATGTACAAGTGATGGATTATTTGCATTACCTTTAAGCTTTAATGTTTAAAAAGAAAAGGATGGATTTTAAGAATAGCAGTTGGAGTACTCGATGGACTTTAATTGGCCATTCCCTAACGGAGCTCTGACTGTGACTTGTGTAGTCGTTATCAATCACATCACAGGCAGAGTTCTAGTTAGGTAACGGTTTAGCACAACAAAAAACAGCGTTCGTTACGGCAAGTTGGTGTATTTCATTACAGGTTAAGCTTATAAAGTAGTTTTTAATTAAGACCATTGATAATATTGTAAATTACAATTTCATGGATTTTGTGAATGCAGAAGTTTCTTATTTATTTGTTTCAGACCTGAGTATTCTCGACTTTGGAGAGTCCCTACTTTCACTGGAGCCACCTCTTTCAGAGAGCGATTATTCGTTTTCACTGGGCACAGAAGAAGGCCTATCAGATCTCTTTGATTTGCGATTTTAACTCATTGGTATTGCTAAGACAATATTTGCACCGAATTTTTATTAAGTTGGGTTCGTCTCCGAAGGGTACATTCGCCCGCCATGGAACGTAACTTTGTACTTAGTGGTACCTGTCGAAGAATTGACAGAGTCATTGTCGTTAATCTACTTTTTTCTCAATTTTTTTTATTTATTTAGTTATATATATACATACACATACACACATATATATATATATATATATATTTGTGTGTGTGTTGATATATATATATATATATATATATACACTTTTTGACATCAAAGAAGGCACACAAGACTAATCAGCTCATTATTCTCAAGTTACATGATAATTATAATACAGAAAAAAGGAACAGTAAATTTCAAAGTACACATATCACACGTTGGTAGTATAATGTACAAGATTTTGGATCGATTTAGTTCACTGTAACGGGAATTAAGTTATTAATTAATTGTGGGACTAATTGCAAGCCTTAGTAATACAGCGAACGACGCCAAGGCCTATTTCCGTGCAATTTAGATTTGTGTATAATAGTGCGATTGAAAGTTGCTCATGTGTCCGAAACAGTACCAACATAAAAAGGAATGCAGGAAGCGAGACTGTTAGAATATACTATTCTATATTATATACTATACTTTTTTGCGTGGATCAAGAGTTTGCAAAGCATCTTAGATCTGAATTTGTAATATATTATTTTGTTTAATGTTCGCGCCTAAGTTTATAGTATGGACTCATTGGATCTAAGACTTTGTAATGCAAATCAAACCTTGCAGAATCGTAAGAAGCTATGCTCTGAACTATTAATGGTCTCCAGTTTCCTTTTCTAATTGTGTACGCATGTGAAGTGTGCATGTACGTTCACGTGTTTAAGAAAAAGTGCGAGAGAGAGAGAGAGAGAGAGAAATAGTGCGTGTGCATGTATACATAATGAATGTCTGTATGCGTGCTGAATGGAATAAATGGTTAATATAAAAAAAGAAAAAAAAACAGTAATAATAAGTCAATCGTATTGAATTAGCCTTTATTAGATTTTTGTATAATTATTTTTCGTGGTTCGTTTTGTACCCATGTACCTTGTTTATCACACACACGTACACCCACGCACACACACACACACACCATACACAGCATGTACACCATATACAACCCAGAGCTCATAATAATACATAAAAGTACCTTAATTACATTGACTGACTATTGTCCAACATGAATGTTCAAAACTCATCATACGTTTGAAGGGAAATTAAGAGTGTCAAAACTAAAAATAATATGAAAGCAAGAAAGACACTTGGGAATATACCGTCGAGTATAAACGCATATTCAATATTGTAGCGATTGTCTAAGATTTATTCAGGACACAATCTCATTCTGAACCTGATTAAGGGGTTTCCACAAGGAAGTTATTATGCCATTAAATCTTAACTTATGAATTTATAACGATATTATACCGAAGTCTTGTTAACATTTAACAAAAACGTTAATTTTAATGATTTTTAATAAATATACAAAATAATTTAATATTACGCTAAATTTAAATGGCTAATAATTATTTTATACAAAAAAAAAAAAAAAAAAATTTTTTTAATTTCTATGTAAATTTTTTGCGCTAAAAGTTGTACATTCGTTCATATCAAATCTCTATTATTTCGGATCTTACAAGAATCTTACCAAACTTTTGAATATTTTCTTCAGAAACCCCTTGAGGATGTACTCTAATGTACAAATTAGTGTACGTCCGAAGCCATAGTGCCTATATTATAACGATCACAATTTTCTGCAATTGTAAATACTTTGTATAACTACGTATATATAATTGTAAGGACGTAACGGTACCAACGGACAAGAAAGATACTACTGTTAATTCAGTACATTTAACATGAACTGTATCAAATGATTAGTTATTTTTAATTCTCAACCTTATTGCTATGAATATTATTATCCTTATCATTATTCTTATTATTATCATTATTATTATTGCTACTACTGCTACTGCTACTGCTACTGCTACTACTACTACTACTACTACTACTACTACTACTACTACTACTACTACTACTACTACTACTACTACTACTACTACTACTACTACTACTACTACTACTATATAATTACAATTACTATTATTACTATTAATTATTATTATATTAATGATTATTATTAAATCATTAAACGAGAGAATGTTAGTTCATGTAATTACTTATATCTGCTCACTTGAAGAAAAGATCTTCATTTTTGATCACCTAACGCCGCTTCGTCAAATTTCTTTAAGTAACGATTCATGTGTTCAAAATTAATAATAAAATGGTGCCTGTCGTGTAAAAAAAAAGTTCTCATTCAAAAATGTAGATCAAGCTTCCAGGAAATTATACATCTGTTTAGTATCAAAGTAAAACTTTGTGTAAATTAACAAAACTCATATCTTTTATAAATATTTATATATATATATATATATATATATATATATATTTTGGCAAGTACATACTAAGTAAATTAAACTGAGTTGTTAAGTTGTCGTGATTAACTTTAAGAGATGTTCAAAACAGATTGATACGGTTAAGTTTGAGCATTAAATCAAAAGAGTTATATTTTACCGAAACCGGTTTTGTTGTTTGCACAAAGCTTTTACTTAAAAAAAAAAAAAAAAAATTTACTTTCAGCAAAGGTTAGAATTATGCACGCGCATACGTACCTGCGTAATTCCGTATTTTTTCCTTTTTTTTTTTTTTTTTTTTTTTTTTTTTTTTTTTTTTTTTTTTTTTTTTTTTTTTTTTTTTTTAAGCAAATTAAAAATTTGAAATAAAGCGCGCATTACAACATTTTTTCATCACAGTGAGAGTTTGTATATTTTCTAATCAATGTTACATAATTGCGCTGTTATAACGCATATCTCGTTATTTTATTTAACAACGAAAAAGTAAAGCCGATATGTCCTACAATTGTTTTTAACAGTATGCCGATAATCGGCAATGCAAAGTATCTGGACGGACCGCGACGTCTCCGTCCAACATTGTTTTTTTTATAGATCCTTTTTTATTCTACAAGAAAATCATGATGGCTAGTTTTGCGTCAGAAATTGTTATTGATGTTTGAGTTTTTGCCAACAATGCGAATCTATGGCAAATCATCCCAAGAAAGAGCCTATATTCTATCAAACGAGAGATTGTTTTATTCAATGTTTTGTTTAACCCCGCCCGCCCACTTCCCCGCCCCCCCCCCTTTATTTCTTTTTTTTTTTTATTTTTTTATTTTATTTTTTTATGTAATCCATTTTCTTTTTAAATCGTAAATAAATTTTTCCCCGAGAGATTTTTAAGTGCTTTGCGGGAAGTTTCTCGTAGCGAAACTAGCAAACAAAACGACCGAACGATTAGTATAAACAATGTACGGATCAAAAGATTGCGAATGCTATTTGTTGAATTTTTGAAGAAAAGAGCGAGAGAAGGAAACAATGAAAGAAGGGAGGAAGGAAGGAAGGAAGGAAGGAAGGAAACAAGCCTTTAGGAGGAGGAGAACATTCTTTTTCCGTTAATCGTGCATCATTTCCCGATATTCGATGTATTTTGATTATCAGAATTCACCGGAATCGGAATTCTGCTTCTCTGTGAACTCGTTGAGAGCTATTTGCAATGGCAAAATTATTGATTCGTGCAGTTCTGTAAATGAAACGAAACGAAATGAAATGAAAGGAAAAGGCAAGAGAATGAGACGGAGTATGAGAATTATTATGAAATATAATCTTGTGTAACGGGATGAAAACGGACTTTATAATTTTTTTTTTTTTTTTCTTCGAAATCACATTACCCGAAAAAACAACAGCAGCAAATAAATAATTGCCACATTAATAATATTAATACCTAATTAATACCCATAAAGTCTTAAATAACTTACAGTCAAAGGATATCAAAACATTGTACTTATTGCCTTACTTTACGAATAATAAAAAAAATATCTTTATTCTTTTAATCCAGTAATAATAAACAGTATCGGGAATGAAAATATTTCCTTGATAATTTTATTTTAATTGCACAAAACATCTTTTATACTAATTCATTTAGGTTAACGGTTCGGCTCTACAATACCGACACTCCGAACATACAAAAAGTGTAAAATATTCGATTTCTGGATTGCGCCTTTTATATTATTATTGTAGTTGTTATTGTTATTATAGTTTTTCCGAGCCGTGCCGTATATTCGGAATGGTGGGGGGCTGGGGGGGGGAGAAAGAGAGACAGACAATAGGCATTATTTATAAGTGCCCGTAAAAATCATAGAATCGTATAATTTTTAATTGCTGACATTATTAAGCCGGCCGGAGGCCATTATCATTTTATACATTCAAATGGTAGTAATTCGCAATGGAATCGACGATGTTAAGTAGAGGTAAGAATTTTTATTACGCAGACAAATAAAAATTGTTAATAACTCATTAATCCCGCTTCCAATCATTTACTTTGTTTTTACATTTCCTTTTACTTTTCTTACGGTCTGTCTCAATCGTTTTATTAATAAATAAATGTGAGGGCATTAATAAGACCGAGAAGAAGAAACGCTTCCTTTTTTTGTCGGTTAATGGAACTTTGGAAATTTTGTCGTCCTTATCTTCCTCGCGTATCCTTGAATTCTGCCTCAATCCTTGCTGACGTGGCTATCATAATTTCTACAACTCTCATCTCTCGCTCAATTAATAATTCCTTACGTTCATTTACAAATAAACGTTTTTAATAAAGCGATTCGAACCCCTTCGAACGCCCGACTAATAATGGACGCGCGCGTGGACGGGTTGTGGTGTGGTGTGTTGTGTTGTACGTATTCCGCTTGAAAGTCTTAGCTTTCATACGAAGCCGAGAAGCAGGTACGTACGTAGGAGAATTAATTATTGCCATCGATGGCCGTTTCGAACTGGTTTTTCGATCGAATAAGTCCGCCTCTGGCAAGGAAAGCAAAGAAAGTGGCAGCGGTCTAAATTGAATTCGGGAAAATAATATCATCTTGGCGTCGCGGCAGGGAAGGGGCAGAGAGAGAGAGAGAGAGAGAGAGAGAGGGGTCGAACGAACGCGCGTGTGTTTTTGTCTGTAAACTGTCGGTACGTGTAGGCCGAGTCATAAATAGAGTAATAAGGATCGCGGGAAGAAGAATAAGAAGAAGAAGAAGAAGGAAAGGGAGGGAAACAATGAAAGAAAAGAAAAACATCGCGAATCACTCCCCCATCCCCGGCCGACAGCGGTTCCCCCATATAAATGAGATAGAGAGAGAGAGAGAGAGAGAGAGAGAGTGGGTGGGTGCTTCGTCAATGGAAATACAACAAACGGTCGACGGTGCATTATTTGAGGCCGTTGGAAAGGCTCTTGATATTAGGGAGCGATAAGCGATAATAAGTTTGTCCCAGTCCTACGACGTGTAAACGAGTAGCGAATAAGGGTTAAGAGGGGCGCGCGTGCATGTGTGCGGCGGTAGCGGCAGCGGTGACGGCGACGGCTACGGCGGCGGTGGCGCGCGCTCACGGCGCTTTAAACGAAGCAGTTGAGAAAGGAGGAGGAAGAAGAAGAAAAAAAAAAAAGGAAAAACGTGGGCCGCAGAGAAACAAAATAACGTTAATGACGGGACAAGTCTCTTACGAATCTAACCCTACTTTTGTTTCGCGCGCACGCGTCCTTTACAAGCGACTCGCAATTATATCCCCGTGGAAGTTGTAATATCGGTAAAGAGCGACCCCAGTGACGGCTCCCTCCTTTAATCGAGCGCGAGCCCTTTAAATCGCGTATAACCGAACGGGGGACCCCGTCCCCTACGCGCCGTCCTCCCGCCTACCCCGGGCTTCTCAATAAAACAGTGCGCGGTGATCCACCTCCTCCGCCTCCGCAAAAGACGAGGCCGTAACACCGTTAAGCGTTTCGGTCTTCGGACGTTGGAACTGGTTGCCAGCCAGCCAGCCGGGAGCGCTCTCCTTCCTTCCCGCATATCCCGGTCTCGGGACTTAATTGAGTCCCGAGCAAGGTGCTGCCGAGAGCTCCCGGAGGTTATCCGAGCCGCCGGATATCCCCATTGCACGGGGAATCCCGAGAAGAGTCCGAGACTACTACTACTACTACTACGACTACTACTACTACGTCTAATATTACTAATATACTCGGGGCACTGGTGTCCTCCTCCGCCTCCTCCACCTCCTCCATCTCCTCCTGTTCTCAGCTCGGTTCCGGCATCTCGCCCTTTACCGCGACTCCGCTCACCACCGGAGACGAGCGCATTCGCCTTCACCGTGCCAACAACTCCTCGGTAAGTGCGGCCCCTGCACGCGTATGTACGCCGAGGAAGATGCGAGCGGACTCCTCGAGAGCGAGAGAGAGCCAGCTCTAATATAAGCCGCGGTAACCTTTAAAGAGTATCGAGGAGCGGCTGCGACGGTGGCGGCGGCGGCCGCGGGAGGAGGTTAAACCATCCATCCAGAGACATACATACCCAGTCTCTCTCTCTCTCTCTCTCTCACTCACTCCCTGTGTGCTTGTCTCTGTCTGTCTGTCTGTCTGTCTGTCTGTGTCTGCTGCTGTTGCTGTTGCTGCCGCTGCCGCTGCCGCTGCTGCTGCTGCTGCTGATGCTGCTGCTACTACTGCTACTGCTACTGCCCGTGCCCGTGCCGTGTGTCTGACTACCTCTGTGTACGCGCGCGCGCGCGCGCTCGCGTTCGTTCGCATGTTTGCGAGAGAGTGCGTGTCTACGCGGTGTACGGAGGAGTACGTATCTGCGAAAGAGTGAGCGAGCGCGAGAGAGCGAGAGAGAGAGAGAGTGAGAGAGAGAGAGAGCGAGGGGGGGGACGAAAGCGAATGAAAAGGCGTCATGCGTAGTCGAGCAGTTACTGTGGCGAACTAACCGAGCTGTGAGTTGCGAGGAGAACTGAGAGCGCAGGGCGGCCCCTGTGTTTTTGTGCGCGAGTGTGCGTGCCTTAGATCCACGATTCGCAGCCGGTTTCTCTTTCCCCCCGAGGAGAGATAACCTAAGCGAGAGGCGGACTCTGCGTGTGTGTCCCCCCCGAATCCGGCGCGTGTCTAGCCCTGCAGCCTGGAGCTTAGAGCCGCGGCACGGGCTGCGAACGAGTCCGATCCTCGAGGTGCCCCGCGCCGAGTATATCGCCCCTGCGCTAACCCCCCGCACCCGTCGGAGCCATTGCCGCTGATATTTCGCCCTGGCCCCTCGTAGCCCGGAGCGCAAGCCCGGGTCGAGCAGAAACGATGAAGTGGTTAGGCGCGAGTAGTGCCGGAGCTGGAGGCGAACCGGCGCCCCCCATGCAGCTACATCATCCATCCGCTAATGGACATCTAGCCACGGTAAGTCGTCGAGCCTGCCTGCCCGCACACCATCGATTTCCATATCCGAGGCTCCTCGTCACCTACCGACCTCGCGACTCTTCCGGATGATCCCCAGCCAGTCGCGCGGCTCTTTTACTTCCCGTGGCCGCGCCAGCCCGTCTCTCCGACCCCTTTGTACATTCCCATGATCCCTCCAGCAAGAATTTCCATCGAGAAGTTCCATCAAGACTCCCCCAAGACTCCCCCAAGACTCCCCCAAGACTACCTCAAGACTCCCTCAAAACTACCTCAAGACTCCCTCACCCATCTCGCCCCCAACTGTCAATAGCCATTTAACCCTTAACCCACCAATTCCATCTTTACACATTCCCATCGCTTTCTTTCTCGTGCAAACTGACTCCCCATCAACTCTTCAAATCCAATCAACTCTTCGTCGCTATACGTTAACATCACTTACTTACTTCCTAATCACCTACATTTTTTATCTCCTTTTACAAGGTACTACTTTTCAAAATTCAGTTATTAGGAAAGAGGCGTTATGAGTGCATTGTATCCTAGCCTCTTTAAAGTCTACCTCATCTAAAATCTAAAATAGCCTCTCTCTGTTCAGGCTTTTACTCATTACTCTCTTTAACAAGTACTTCAAGTAACCTGTAAACTTAACCTCATTCCCAATACAACTTAACTTCAGAATTATTCATCTTTAGGACACTGAAACTTATGGTCAGGTTATGGCTGGAGGTGATGCTGTACGTTTGCAACCAGGACAGACGCATCCTATCGGTGTAAATAGAGTACAAGATGAGCCAATGGTTAGTTATGTATTTCAACGTCCAGCAGATCAAGACTTTGGTGTTCAAACATCTGCTTTTCAAACAAAACAAGCACCACGAGCTTGGGCCTTAGCCGACGATGGCATTATAGATAACGTTAGTACAATACAGAACAAATTTTTACTATGATTTTTTTTTTTTAATTACCTTCATATTCTCATAGCTTTATATCGTTAATATAATTCCTTAAGAATGACATTTTATTTTTAGAACCAAGAAAAGTGGAAATACCCTATGAATAAGCTCGGAGTGCCACAACAAAGTCAACCACAACAACTTGGCCTTCAAGCAATGAATAATGTACATATGCCCTACGAAATCCATCCTATGCAATTAAAAGTAATTACTTTTAAATATCAAAAGCTAATTATTACAATGAAAAAGGTGGATTAACTAATAATTGAATATTTTAGAGTGCTACGCCAGGAACAGAGCATCTGGTTTATTTGAATAATCAAATGACAGCGCAGCAACAAGTAGCATTATTTCATCATCAACAACAACAACAGCAGCAGCAGCAACAGCAACAGCAGCAGCAACAATTCAGAAATGGACAGGTTAGTAATGTTTAATACATAGTAATGTTTAATGCTACAATGTTTAAAAAAAAAAAAAATGAGCAGAAATGCAACACGTAGGATAGAAAAATCATAAATTACGATTTTTTTTTACAAAATTGTTATTATTTATTGCATTATTTAGATTTTATTCCTTTGTCAATGATATTTAATAAATATTTAATTTTGGCAATATTCGTTTTGGTATAAGCTTTAACAACATGTCTTTCAACTATTTATAAGTCTGAGAATGACTGTAAAATATAGTAAAGCTAAGAATTGATAACTAATCTAATAATTCTACAATACTTAGATAAAAAGAAATATAATCTATAGCTTATGAAAACAAAGCGAAACAGGTTTAATTAAGAGTACTATTTGTATACATTTTTTAATATCGTTAAGCAATTTGCATTATTATAATTATTCCTTATAAAAAAAAATTTTACCTCTTTCATTTGTCTTAATTTGTCACATTGAGATATAATTCAGTATCTCAAATGCTTATTACGCATTAACATAAAAAATTATTCTATGAACGGCAACAAATTATATTGAGCAGAAAACGTATATTTCTATAAAATTATGTATTAGAAGTATTATCCTTTTTAATTCCTATTCAGAAAGAATTTATCGTTATGTTTGAAATAATGTAACGCTCCCTAGGTATTTTCATATTACTAAATTAAAAATCTAATGTAAAGAGAAAAGATTAAAATTGGAAAAATTGTCTAAGAAATTAATCAAAATAATAATAAATAGAAACGTTAGGCTCTATGACGTCATTTAACGAGTAATTAATTTTCAAAAATTGAATACATTTTATTAGAAAAAAATATAAGCTTATTGTTCTAAGAAATTTGTGAATATTAAAAAAAAATTGCTCAATGCAATGCTGGATCATCCACGCACTCTCGCATTCTCAATTATATATTACGTGTATATCGTATTCGTTTATATGTTTTAAATTTTCTTACACCACTAAGAGTAGTATCTGAAATGTGCAAGACCTCTTTGCTTACAAATCTTAATGTGTCGTTTTTCTTAATTTTTAATCAACCTTTGATGGAAGGAGAGATAAAAAAAAAAAAAAATATTAGGTAATTTTTAATGGATTGTGAGAAAACGTTTGCCTAAAGTCTGTAGACGAAATCGAATCTGCTGGATTCTTGTATCCGCCATGTTAATGTTAAGATCGCATTGAAGGGATGGATTTCTCTCGTACACGCTCTGCACCTGATGGTATTTAGCTTGTTAATGTAAATAAGTATTGTATTACAAAACTGTCGGCGACGACAGCCGACGACAGTAAATACTTAACTAAAGAGTACATAAATTTCGCTTTAAATGTCCGGTTATTTTAAATCCCGTTATTTTAGGTGATCAAGTATAATTATAAATCCATCTTCAATCAAGCATTTCGAATACGCGTGCGTATGTTTGACAAGAGTGTTTGACAAGAGTGTACCCAGTGTCTGTTACATACGTTTATACGTATTGCGTGAAATTGGAACGACGAGGCTGCTGGCGGGGAGGGACGAACGTTTGGTTCGAATTGAAATTACAGGAATAATAATCGTAAGGAAAAGGAGGGTGAGTGGGTGGGTGGTGGGTGGATGGGTTCGAGCTATGATGAGGGCCGAGGAATAAATGAGCCGGGCGATCCGTTCAATGAAGAGACAAATTGTCGAAAAAAAAAAAAAAAAGACCGCAAGAGGTGAAACGAGGACGGAGAGATAGGCGAGGGGGTATAGAGAAGTGGAAAAGCCGGACAGGAAGAAAAACCGGCCGTCATTCGGCGTAATGGTGCTGCGCTCCTTGACTATTTCGTAGCGGTAAGGTAAAACTAGGTGGCGGCCTGGCGGCCTGGCGGCTCTCCGGTCTCCAGTAAAACCTTATGGGCCGCATACGCACACCGGCACCTTTGCCGGCTGCGCTATTACTACCGTCGTCCTCGAGAAGTAGCGCCAACAGTACCAACAGCAGCAGCAACCGTACCAACATCAACATCAACAGCAGCAGCAGCAGCAGCGGCAGCAGCGGCATTATCAACATCCTACAGCAACAGTCAACAGCAAGAACTGTAATCGCCCGATCGCAGATCCCCGGCGCTTCGGAGTTCGCGCCCTCCCCTCCCCGTCGCCCCCCCTCTCACTGACCAGCCAAGCCCCCCCAGCCGTCGCTTCTCCGGGCGAGCGAGCGAGATGGGAAAAGCGGCGTGGAGGGGCGCCACCGTCGCGCGCGTCGTTCTTTGTTTCGGCGTGAGACCCAGTCTCCATCGCTGTTTGCGGACAGAGCCGTGAGCAGCGGAGGCCGAGGACGGCCAGCGATATATTATTGCCGACCCCTCTGTCTGCGTATTGCCCTGTCCCCCTGTCACCTTTCTCTCTCTCTCTCTCTCTCACTCTCTTTTAAGCTCACGCTCTGACTCTGACTCTGACTCTGACTCTGACTCGGCCCCGCTAGCCGAGTATCGTTGCCCCGTGCGTGTGTGTGCCTCCCATCCCCACCCTGAAGCCCACCCTACCGCTGCCCTACCATCAACCCGTAAATACATGCCCACCTACCTAACTGCCTACACGCACACAGGCCCACACGTCATTTTTGCGGAGCCGTAGGTAAATACAGAGGCGAGATCACTCGGCCCCACAGCACTCACACTCCCATGAGATTTTTAAAAAAAGGATACAATAATATAGAGGAGCCCGGGCTGCATGTATATTATGAGCAGTAGATTGTGTCTGTAATACACACATTATATATACGTATATATATATATATATTATATCGAGTCGAGGCCGCGTGCGCGAGCGTTCGGTGAAGGGCGAGTGGGAGGGAGGGGTGGCGGTGGTGGTGGTGGTCGCCCGTTTCTGCGGCTGTGTGCGCAAGCGCGCCGTATCGTGCACGCGCACCCTCCACGAGAGCAAAACGAGAGAAGAGAGCAGCGGTGCGCGCAGCCCTTGGCAGTCGAGGCGAGCAGTCAGTCAATCCTAGCTTCGTAAGTACGAGCCGGCGGGATATATATATATATATATACGCGAAGAAGGTGGCAATAGTGTGTCCGGTGACTAGTCGACGACGAAACCAAAGCACGTCTCTCTCTCTCTCTCTCTCTCTCTCTTGTTCGCTAGCTCTTTTTGTTTATAATCCGAGAGCCCGCATCGTCGGCTCTCCCGAGAACGAAGAGAAGAGGAAGGCGAGAGTAGCTCGCGCAAGCGGTAAGACGAGGTACGAGGGACATCAGTAGCAGTAGCAGCAGCAGCAGCAGCAGCCAAAGCAGCCAACGGCTAGTCGAGAGTATCATCCGGCGTCTGGTAAAAAGAGGAAAGTGGCGCCCTAGGACAAGTGCCGCCCTGCTTCGATGATAATGTCCTGGAGGAGCGGAAGGTGCTGCGAAGAAAAGCGAGTCTGAGCTACCGGCGTAAGAGTAAAGCATCGAGAGGAAGACGTGCTCGTGGAGCCGGCGGATCTATTAAGCGCAGGAGGAAGGTGCGAGAACGATAAGCAGAAAAGTCGTGTGCGTGCGTGCGCCGCCGCCGCCGCCGCTGCCGCTGTTGCCGCCGCCGTAGCCGCCGCCGTAGCCGTTGTGCCGCCGCCGCCGCCGCTGCCGCCGCCGCTGCTGCTGAACGGTGACGGCGCGTAAGAAGAAGAAGAATAAGAAGAGTAGGAGGAGAAGGAGGAGAAGGAGGTGGTGGTGGTGGTTGTCGGTGGAGGAGGTGGTGGTGGAGGAGGAGGAGGAGGAGACAGGCGGAGGACGGAAGTGTCGGTTTAGTTTGCTGGTGCGCGCGTGTCCGTGAGGGAAGGGCGATCCGCGCAACCCCCGCACAGTCCGCGGAGGAGATCGGCGTCGCGAAAGAGAAGAGGAGTCCGAGCCCTGAACACGACGAGTCCGCCAACTCGAAACAGTTTGGTGCGACGCCTGGAGGCTAAGATTCGGAAACAAGCAAGAGCAGGAAGAGGAGTCGGCTGCCCGCTGACAGAGACGGGACGTGGAGGAGCCGTTTCTTTCGACATTCTCGAGTTTTCGCGCACGCCGTGCCGGAGCTCGCCGAACGAGTCCCTCTACAGGGAGAGAAAGAGAGAGAGAGAGTGTGTGTGAGAAGAGGAGAGAGGGCGTGTGCGTGCGTGTGTGTGCGAGAAGAGAGAGAGAGAGAGAGAGAGAGTGAGCGAAGGAAAGAGAAAAGTCGAGTGAGTGCGAGTGAGATAGGGAGTGTCGCGGTGGCAGCAGCAGCAGCAGCAACAGCAACAGCGGCGGTGGCGGCGGCGGCGGCGGCATCGGCGTTAGTTGCCGCACACGAATAAGGCGAAAAGCGTGTGGAAGCAGGCAGAGAGGAGAAAGATAGGACGGATCGCCGCATCGTCGACTGGAGCGAGAAGAGCCGAGAAGGAAACAACGTACGCGCGTCGTCGAGCCGACCGGGAGTAGTAGTGGACAGTGCGGAGAATCAGGGCCGGCTACTACGACTAGGGCGCCCTTGTCCTTGCCGTATCTCTCACTCTCTCTCTCTCTCCTCTCTCTCTCTCTCCTCACTCTCTCTCTCTGTCTCTCTAACTCTGTCTCTTCTCTCTCACTCTCTCACTCTCTCACTCTGTGTCTCTCTCTCTTTAGTGTTTTTGTGGCCAGCTCGTTTAGTTAAGAGCGGCTGACGATAACGATTTTCCGCGGCCGGAGAGAGTGCGTGTATCTATCTTCTCGGCGCAACAGTCGCTCTCCTCGCATGTTTAGTGGCCGCCTGTCGCCGAGGTGCAGGAGAGCAGCCGCGTGAAACGAGACGAGAAAAAGGATCGGATCGTCCTCGGGAGTGTCCCAGTGTGCTCGGAGAGTGTTGTGAAGGAGCCGCCGACGCCGCGGCCAGCTCGAAGGAGGATAGGAGTCGTAGGCGTCGAAGGAATCGCGGGAGGAGGAGGAGGTGAAGGTGGAGGAGGTGGAGGAGGGTTTGGCTCGAGGTTCGATCGCAGTGATTGTTGTTACGAGATTGTGGCTCGGGTGGTGAAGAGGAGGAGGGACGACGCCGCGGGCCAGTCGCCGAGGATTTATCCTGTGAATCGTGGTGTCGTCGCGACTGGTCGCAGTCGGGACGGCCCAGGGCGCTCCGAGGGTGAATTTCGAGGAGGTGACACAACTGGAGAGAGCATTGGAGACGGTGGAGAGTTACACAGGCGGCTGGATGAAGCCGCCGGGGGACCTTTTTCTCTATTGCGACATGAAAGACCTGGGAGCTGACATGGTACTTACTTACTCATCGCTTTTATTTACCTTATACGCCAACCTTAATCTTGCCTCGATTTTCATCTCTCTCTCTCTCTCTCTCTCTCTCTCTCTCTCTACTTGATTCCCCCGCTGTACAAGGGGTGTCAACACTAGATTCGCCGGACGGACGAAAGGCAAAAAAAAAGAGAGAGAGAGAGAAAGAGAGAAAAAAATCAATGCAAAAAACAAAACAACAATAAATAAAAGAAAAAGGCAAGAAAAAAGCAACCAGTTAGGGAGGGAGCCTCGCCGCACTCTTCTCCCGAGTCTACCTGAGCTGCTCAGCAGCTCACTTTAGGTTACAATTAATACTTTTTCTTTCTTTTCGGTCGGCCGAGATTTTTTTTAACCCAAATAAATGCCCGTTCCCGTAGGAAGCCACTTTCATCTTTTTTCTTCTCTCTCTCTCTCTCTCTCTCTCTCTCGTATATTTCTATATATTTATTTAAGAAGAGATCTCCCCCCTCTTTCTTACAATCATCGCCGCGGTTATGCTCGTTGTCGTTAAGGCTGACGTTGTTCAGGTTACTGTAGCTGTCGATCTTTCTGTTTTTGCAGAAACTTTGTCGGAGCTTCTAAACTCCCACGAGAGATTTGTGTTGTGTCTCTCTGCCTGTCAATTTGCAATTCAATGCCTTTATTAGGAAATTCTTAAATACTCCGAACTGCATGTACATCGCTTTTCCAAGTATGTGCCTTCTCTGCCTCGGCGCGATGGTCTCTCTCTCTCTCTCTCTCTCCGTTGGGCGTACGTGAGTGCGCTCTTAAAGTTGGTGTTGTGCGGCGGTGTGTACGAAAAGCAATGTAAACGATTTGAAAACCCAACGAGTTTTATCTCCGTTTTTAGAGCATGCTTGCATTTAACGTTGAAGCAGTGATGTTAATACACCGAGGTTGCATAAAAATTGTTAGTAGTTTCGCGTCATGCAGGTATTATGTTTTCTGTGTTGTATTTTATTTACACATTGCTTTCTACTCGTGTCGGTAACATTTTTTTTTCCCTTCCTCTTTCTCCTTCTCTTGGCTTTCAGCGTCAATTTTTTTTTTTTTTATGTTTTCGTGAATTCAGTTCGTTGCAGCAATCGTGAAAACTGATCGAGACGCTTTATCAATTGTTTTTTCTTTATTTTTTTTTTTTTTTTTTTTTTTTTTTTTTCCCTTTTTTTTTTTCGATAAATATTCATTATAAATATCTGCCGTGACGCTTCGTATTTATCCTACGCGTTATATATATTTTTTTTACTCGTTCTCCCCCCCCCCGCCCCGGCCCCACTTTTTGTTTTGTTACAAGTGCACTAAATATGTACATCGTATCTCAGTGTAGATCATTGACTGATAAGAATTTGAGCAAATGTTTGACCGTGTATTAATACTCATGCTAATTAATTAAGGAAAGGAAAAAGAAATCATTGTGTAATGTCTCATTATTTCTTCTAATAATAATAGATTGTTATTAAACAATGACAACATACATAACGACGAACGTTGTAAGAAATATACCGGCGGCGAAATTTATGAATGAATCATGTTGCCAATGTTACACTTAATTAATTTATTCTTCGCCTGTAATGGGTACTCAAATATTTTATTAGTTAAATTTCATAAACAACTGCACCTTCGCCCACAATATGAATCACTTTAATGAACGTTGACGTAGAAAAATTTACTTACAAATTATACATTTTTTTTTGTTCAGTTCATATCTTAAATAACAACACCTTAAATCAACGACATGACCTTTATTTAAACAAAAAAAAAATAAATAAAAAAAATAAAATAAAAAAAATCCCTAAGCTATTATATTACCACCAATATATTGCTAAAGATACGCCGGTAATTCTCGGAGCTCCCGAGATAATTGTCGTCAAGTATGGATTTGGAAATTATAGTCTTTTCGAATCTATAAATAATTGCTTTTATTTAAAATGGATGCAAAAATTTATAGGCTGCGAGGAAATAAAAGACGTTATACGACTGCCGGGTAGCGAAAAAAAATAACCATTTACTAACAAAACATTTTTAAAATAGTCTTCTTGCTCGTGTTTACGTTTTAACTCTATATTTGAAACTTATTGCTATTATTTAGGTGGGGCATTTTTTATTCCCGGATGATTCATTTTGGCTTAAAAGAGGAGCGATTGATCCATCAGGGTGCTTGTAATTTCATTATGAGTGCAAACTGAAGAAACGGCAATCGAATTGTATTATATTATTCCTATACTTTTGCAAATCGAGCTTTTCCACAAAGTTTCCGACCGTTGCTTATTCTTCGTTTTTCCTTTCAAAGTCGATTTATAGTACGTAGGAAAGGGAATTCTCTCTCTCTCTCTCTCTCTCTATCCCCGCCCTCCCCTCTCCGCCGCCCCGCCGCTTCCCACCCACACGACGCACGAATGGAAAAAAGAGAAACTGCCGCTTTTAGAGGCTCGCCGTATTAATTAATTTAATTTATACTTTAAAGGCAAGGATAAAAGTATGACGACGTCCCTGTCGCGCATATTAAACTCCAATTTGACTATATGACGTTCGTATCGCAATCTGAAATTTATATTTTTTTCGCTCATTCTCTCTCTCTCTCTTATCAACTTTTTGCGTTCGCGGGGGTTCTTTTACGAAGTAGTTGCAGGAAATACGACGACGACGACGACGACGACGACGACGTCACGAGACCGTTGCCTCGAAAGTTCCTTCATGCAAATCTCCGCGTATTTTGTATGTATACGCCGATAGCACAAAACCAAACCAACGAAGCTTCATCGGTGAACGAAAGCGCTTTTCATCTTAATTCTCGCACAGCTTCCCAACAGCAGCAGCAGCAGCAGCATCATCATCATCACCCCCCGCCTCTGTTTTCTTCTTTTCTTCTTCTTTTCTTTTTATCTACTTTCCATCGAGGCTCGGCTTTCTCTTATACTCGTCGTGCTCACTGCATTTGAGCACCGAGACTTCCACCCTATTTACATCAAAATTATTATTACTTCAATGCAGTAAGTCTTGACAATTCACCAAATTAAAGTAAATCTGCTCTTGAGTCTCTGAGCACCGGCTTACTCACTTATTAATAACGTCGTATACTTTATTTAATTAAATGCGCTCGGAAATTATTTATAATACAAAAATTATGAACTTTTAAAAGTATCTTGAAGCTAGGCACTCAAACAACTAGCGGGTATTAACCAAAAAATTGTATACATTTGACGCATACAGTCAATAAAAAGTTATTTTTAAATTCCCAAACGTTACACCGTCTTTTTATTGCTCTAAATAAAAAGTTTAATTTTCCTTTTTAAATCTTTAAAGAGATGTAAGCTCTCAAACTTATATTTTGCAATGAAAATAAAATTGTGGCAAGATAATTGAAATGTTTTTCAGAACTATTTTCAATTGGAATTGTTATAACGTTCATTATATATTCATTATAGAATATTATTTATTAACGCATTAACTTACGGCGACTCTCGTGTAATGTAATTTAAATAGTTTTAATTACACGTGACATTAATAACTGAAGAAAATCCTATCTATAGTTTAATTATGTTTTATATAGAGAAATGAATTTAGTTTAAGATTCATCTGTATTAATTAAATTAACCTATAATTTAATATTAAGCTATAACAGTATATTAATTCATATGGCGTATTAAGTTAAAATTTAAAAGTATTTAGAAATTTAATAAAATTTTATTCACTTACTTTTAAAAATTTAAAAACTATCCTGAAAAACAGGAATAATAATAATAATAGCTTTAATAACAGTTCTATAATATTATATTATAACAGGAATTGGTTAAGCAAGTTAATAAGCGAATATAGATCAGTGGGAGAATCATTAATTATTGTCTAATGAAATATAGCTCTCTCTCTCTCTCTCTCTCGCTCTTTCCCTCCCTTCCTCCCTCCCTCCCTCCATCTCTCCTTATTTCATCGCTCATGCACATGTATACACGCACGCGCGCACAAAAACCAATTTTATATTCCTCGCCTTGCTGTTCTATATGTTCTGACTACCTATAGATCAAGCTTTGAGAATTTTTACTACTTTCCTCGATATTTACTAAAATACTATATCCAATATCTATGGAAAAAGAAATATTTTTGGTTTTACACATATATATATATATATATTCGTTTAATTTTAGTTTTTTTATTCAAAGTAACGTAAATGAATTTTATATTAAGCGATAAATTATTATACGAATTCAATTGTTTTAATACAAATGATTAGCTATTACATTACTATTACACACAAATATACATATATGTATACATATATACAAAAGTTTTTATCGCGAAAACCTTTAAATGTAAATTTAAAATTTAAAAGACTTTGAAAATTTTGTATTTAGTTTTTAAATTTTACAATATATATTCTAATAAATGTATTAGTGGATGATTCTAATACTGAATATATTATTAATTTTTACTTACAAAAGAATCGTATAACTTTAGTATTATAAGATATTAATTAAATTGTATGTTTTATCGTAAATAATAAAATTAACAATTTAAAAATTTTTTTCAAAATTTGTTATTTAAATTATTTTTCTTGTGAAATAATAATAATACGCTTTTAAAATATACTTTGTTGTACATTCTTTGTGTATGTTGCATTTGAAAAACGTACAACAGTCGATCATATCGTATTGATTTAAATACACAGCGATAATTGTTAATTCGCTTTATTAATATTTTTAATATAATATTATTCTTCCACATAACTATATAAATTAAACAATCAGCTCTAGTTTACATAAAATAAAATTTTGTATGTAAATATATATATATATATATATATATAATTTTGTTTGGATATATTTTATTTGTAAATGGTTATTACAGTTTTTCACGAAGCATGTATACAATTCATGTTTCATAAAGTAAGCTGTTGTTGATTTGAATCTGTACGTATGTGGTTAGGATATTTTCTATTTATTTACTCGATAGATTAGTCTTCGATCTGATATTGAAATGCGAGGCTAACCTTGTAGCAGATTCTCTATGATTTTTCTAATGATATATATATATTTATTTTTACTGTCGAATACGAAACGTTTTTTTTTTTTTTTCTTCTGAAATACTTTTCATTAAAGTGGCGAGCATCTGTGCTAAAGTTATGCCATTGTTTAGAAAGATAAGGATGTCGGTATCTTTGAATTCTGAAGTACATTGGCATGGTTGATTTTGTAAATAGATAATATCTGCCGTAGATCATATTTTGTGAAATTACACCGAAATGTTATCTGGGCTTATTATTTCTATATATTCTTAATTCGTAAATTAGTTACGGTGTAGATAATCCATTTGGTTTTTACGGATTTAGTTAGTTATTTAATTAAAAGTTACGTTTAAATATTGAATTCTATAATGTCAGTAGCGGAATATTTGTAATGTCTTTATTGACGATTAAATTCTGATTGTGCTATGGCAACGGTTTGAGGTTATAAAAACGTTTGTATTGATGGAACGGTGAGACCAAGTCAAAACTGGTTAGCCCGTTTAAAAATTTGCAATTTCAGATTAGAAAATAATGAAAGCAGGTAGCAATCGTAAAAGAGATCCTAATTTAAGAGATACTAATTCCTGGCCCCTATATAGTCCGCTTGGTTTTGCACGGCTCATATCTCCCGACTCTATCTACGCCGCCGCCGCCGCCGCCCGCCCCCTCCCCCTCCGCCCCACAGTTCGCTTGACGCCAACGTAAATTCATAGACGCGAGGCAGGCGTAGAGAATCTAGAAAGCTCCCGAGTTCGATTACGTTTGTACACACATGTAAACTGGACAGTATCTTATAAATCACGGATTTTGGTCCGTAACTCTTTTTGTCATTGGATACCGACATGCACTTGCTTGAGCAGCGGCAATGCCAGTAGCCAAGCTCTTACTCATTAACTGAGTTAAAGATTGGTGGTTAGACGTTTTGCAATTCACGAGTCAATTGGCGAGGAACGTCCAGCCGATGATTTTGGAGGTGAATTGTCATTCGTACCAATTGACTATCGAACAAAAATGGCGGACATGAATTTCGCTCCCGTAAGGGCGGCGGGGGGAGGGGGGAGGGGAGAGAAGGACTGTGTTGCAATGTGACCCTAGTCCCGTATTAATTTTACGCAGTGACCTCTTTATTTCCTGAAGCGAAGTCCTGCATTTTCTAAGCTGGTGCAATCACCGGCGGCACCTTGCCAGAGGAAACAAAAGGGATCCGACGACGATCTTCCAGACTCCGGTGAAAGTTTAGCAATTCCAATGTATTTTAGAATTATCCAACATCGGATTTTCAATTTAACAACAGAAGATGTAGTATGCGTGTCTCGTTTCACGATAGCTACCATTATCTTGCTTAGTATCAATTGCTTCTCAATTATTTGCAATATTTAATAAGTCGGTTTCCATTTGAGGTTATGTTGGCTACGGTGAATAGGATACAATCAATCTATCGGTCCGCAGCACAATTTCCCTCTTCTATTTTATACTTTTTTTTATATGATAAAATGATAAAAAAAAGATATTAAATAAACTATTAAATTTTGCAATAACGTTAATAATAAGAATAATAATAATAATAACAAGTTTATAAGCGAAGAAAACAAATCCAATTGGTTTAAACCGAGTAACTATGCAATTTTCCGAAATTTGCTTACGTACTATATTATTTCTGAACACATTTGTATACATACTTATATATATATACGTAAATTTACATAAATTCAATTCAGCATATAATTTTAAAAACTGAATTCAAATTCAAGCATTAATAAGAGAGAATTTGATATTACAAATATTAAAAATTGAAACTTATTCAAATCCTCTACACCATTACTATATAATTCGATTCAGTGATATTAATTTAATATTTAATAAAACAATATTTATCTTAAAATTTCAATGATATAAGAATAAATGTAGCTTTTGTAAAAAAAAAAAAAAATCTTATGAATTACTCGTTACCTTTTAGATATGAAATAAGCAATCTGATTGCTTCAGTAAAATATTCTCTTTATGTCGTAAATTTAAAATATAGAGTTCATACGTGAGATTATCAATATAAACATATATATATACACGCCCCCCCCATATATATATATATATATATGTTTTATTTTCAGCTGATATTACGTAGTTTTTGTAAATACAGTTATTTATTTAATTAAATTACATTGAAAGGACTTTTTATACTTAATACGTGTATGTGTATATAAGGCTTCATGTTGAAGTCTCTTATTTTCATCTTTTTGTTCCGCTTACAGTAGTAGTCCAATTGAGTAATGAGACTCGTAGAGAATAGCAAATGTAGCAAAAAGGTCTAGTATTTCTGTGATTGATGTATCAGGTACTCAACTATCTTTTACAAATGTGTTGATGTACTCTCCGTTATCAGTAACATAAAAATATGCATTAAATATCGTTATCGAATTCGTATGAAGTAATCTGTTAATGTGTTGCTTTATTTTGATTCTTGAACGTGCTTTTACTTATTAATTATATGCATTTAGCTTGATCCAGCCTTTACTTCTTTTACTCTAGCTTGTATTTATCAAATGTTATTTGATAAAAAGTTCGTAAATATTTGTTTTCAGAGAAAGTACATAAATTACGGTTTTTTAAAAATATTATTTATATCAGTTAAAAATATGCAGATTACAAACACATACTTACGCACGTATGTATATGCAATGCCACGCAATTATTCATATGAATATCATAATAATTAATTGAGTCTAATAATTTTTTTTATTTTTTTATTATTATTTTATAAGCTTTTTTAATATATGTACATATATGTGTATAATAGCTATAATAATAGTTAATTGAGATGCAGTTTATTAATTGTATAGAAAATAGAATCGAGTGGATGACAGGAATATTTTTATAATTTAATCGTAAAACTTGAAATTAAATACTTCTTTAATTATGTTATTGAGTGACTTCAAACGACGGTAGTATGTAAAATCGTTCAATTTATGTAAATGATACAAAGCAAGGGAGCCTAAAAGTCTTTAAAGTTGCTCAAAACAAAATATTCGTGAACAAGCGAGATGTGCAACGAATTTACATGTTTTAATTTCATTGGACACTGATTTGAATGGATATTGGATAATTACATAGCCACTGGATTCTTTAACGTACAATTGCTGAAGCGAATAACGAAGACAGTTAAATCTTAATCGGAATTTAAAATGTTAATTATAACTGTGATTTTCCCGATCGAGCTAAGACATTTATAAAAGTACGTAAATAATAATAATGGGATCGTGCCTACTTCCGACTGATCGATCGGCCATTCGCGAAGCCTCGCGACAATATTAAAGGCTTTCCTCATAATTAATAAGATTTAATAAAAAATCTTAATGCGAATCTAAAGCGCGGGATAATTATGCTCCGCTTTAATAGCGCCAGTAAAAAAAAGAGGAGACAATAAAAATGAGCTTTGGCAAACTCGTATAGCATGCAATTAACGAAGCTTTAAGCGGTGCCGCGCTTCCGAGCTACTGTCTGGGCTCGAAAATTAAAAAGTAACCGAGCAACACCGAGCGTGAGTTAGTTAGTGGCATTGTTTTTCCTTTCGCTAGTTTATTAGCAATGACTTCCTCTGTATCGTCAAATATCTCGGTAATTACTTTTAGATTTCTCACACGCGCGCACGCGCTCCCGAACAATATATAGAATGTGCGTCTGTCTTCCCTACTGTCGTTTGTTATTGCGGAATATTAAAAGTAATTTATTGATAGATCCGATGGAAAGTGATGATTTATGATTTCGCGTGCATCGATCAGAGATAGCGGTTTCAAAAAAAATTTTATAGCCTTATGTGGGTAGAAAAGTATAAGTGCTGCTAGAGTAATTTATAAATTTATTACTTTGTGATCCGACCACTGCAGGGGATACTAAACGTATTATCTGTCCAATATTATATGATATTTTCATGCGCGCATACTATACAGGCAAAGGGTATATAATAATACTTATAAGAATGAATACTATTCTGTAACAAAAAAAAATATATAAAAAAATAAAAATAAAAATAAAATAACCATGAAATATATCATTTATTATACTTAGCCTTTAAAGTGAGTGTATATAGCTCTAAGAAGTCTCCTGGTATCGTCATATTGATAGCATTGAGCACATGAGCACATGCTTCAAATGGTTGTATTTTTAAATTGCGATTGTAAACCAATATTTATCTTTTACATTATTGGCTTATGAGAGATTGGCATATTTGTTGATGAATATCTCGTTTTATGATAGTAGGGAAAATTTAATTTTCTGTGTTTGCGTGCGCGTGAGCGCGTGTGTACGTGTAGTTGTGACACTGAGAAATTTCATTAATCTAAATACATTTATTATAATTCGTGAAAAAAGATAAAAATGTTACTAAAAATTATTTCAAGTTTTAATGAGTTAAATATTAAATAGAACTTTTTCGCAATAAAGAGATACTGATTCAATAAAAGTATTTTCTTTATTACCTTTTTACCAAACAAGAAACATTTACGCTCTGTTTTAATTGTTACATTAATTATTATTGGTAAAATTAAGAATTTATTTTACAAAGTAAATTCTTTACGGTTTTTACATTTATACGTATTTACTTATTTTATCTAATATATATATTTCTTTTGGAACATGCGTTTCATTCAAGAATAAATGATTATCCACATTATCTTTTATCTTTGCGTAAATTGTACGTTTTCTTGAGAACACAGACGTCAAGGTTCAAAATATGAAAAGCTTAAGAAATATATAAAATCTTTTTTTGGACATACGTATGGAACTGAATGTTATTTAAGTGTTATTTGTTCGCATCCAAAATAATAATAATTCAGGGTAATTTGATCGATTTATTGATAATATTTAATATAACTAATATTATATATATATATGTGTGTGTGTCTGTGGGTGGGTGGGTGTGCACTCACAATACGAGGTTTTAAAAACAATATTATATTTTTATTATAACTCCTTTTATCATAAGAGAAAAGTACTCTCATCAAATATTACTTACATAGTATAATCCTGAATTTTAAATAAAATTTCCCTTTCAAAGTCGTAATTTAAAATAATTAAGTACTGCATGAAAGTCGTATAAAAAGTTTTATTTTCTCGGAGTAAATTATTATTTTTTTTTTTTTTTGTAACATTAACATTTTTAGATAAAGGATTATATTAATTATTGTGAAAGCCAAGTAGTTGGCAATGTTTTTTTATTTCGACTTATTTGCATCCTGATGGCTTGGCCAGGTCAATTTCATTTATTTGTTATCTCTTTGTGAGCAATTAAAAATATTTCAATTTTGTATTACCAAAAAGCGCAAGAAATAAGTTTCAAAACTCTGGCTAATTTAATAATATATATTTATTGTGGTTAAGATAAATGTAAATGTATTTGCATTCCCAAGCTATTTACGTACGTATAATAACGTTAACAAGATAAATTAGATTATGCTAAAGAAAAATATATATTCGATTATCATTATCTTTACTGTCGAGAGTATTGCAGAATATTTTTATAAAATATACATATACATATATACATATATATATTATAATTTAGATAATTTGTTCATTTTTTGTCAATGAATTATGTATGATAAATAATACTACATGAGCGCTGCAAGTCATGCTGGATTAAAAATTTAATGTTATTACAGGAACAGAACAGAAAGCGATAGCAAGTAGGCTTGGAGATATATATTTTACATGTGAGTCTGTCTCCGGTGTGATCGATCTCATATTAATCTATCTTACAGTGGTAGTACGTGTTTATACCCGTAAATATATTACGGACCAATTTACGATACATGAATTATCAGCTAAAAGGTATAAGTGCAAGAGAGTAGGCGAATGAGATATAGATATACGCGTATAACATTGTGGGCATTGTGAGTGAGCATTACGTGCGAGTGTGTCATACGCGTGACATCCAACGCGTATGGATCATCAAAAGGAGCTCGTGTGATTCGACACGGTACCGGTTCTCTAAGCAAATCTGTACAACCAGATTAACTGTTCCTAACCTCCCATCAAAATCATTGTGACCGCCGAACAAAAACAATCAATTAAGTAATATAATTTATTATGTCATTAAGCTAATTCTTATCTCGCGACTGGTCATTAAATCACGGCACTAGGTAATGGTCTATTATACGGTGCGCGTAATTACCGAATCGGATACTGCAAACAATGTGCAAAAAGGTACGTCTTTTTCAAGGATTCCGTCAATGTGTCTATGCCTGGCACGAGCGATCGGCATAAATCGTGCCGTTAATAAAGGTATTTCTAATAATTACCTAGAAATAAGTCGGACGTTTCTGGCCGCCGGTTATTCTCTCTCTCTCTCTCTCTTTCCAATGACGAGCGAACTTGAAAACGTGGCCTTTCGCCGTAGCTCTTTTTAAGGACAAACGCGAGGAGCGAGTTAGTTGTAGGGCGGCAAGTAAATAAGAAAAAGACTTTCCACTAGTCGTACCGGAGATTAATAAAGAGATAAGAATTCTGGTCAGAGCAGGCCGGTGGTATGGAGCGAGCGGCGAGGCGATCTAATGTAAAAACGGTCTTGGACGTAGAGCTTCGATCCCATTAACTAATCGATCAGCTAGAGCCGGAAAGCCAAAGTGCTAATCATGACAGTGTGGCCAGAGCGGGTGGGTGCGTTCGACCGCTTGTGCGTCTACGTCTGCGTCTGCGTGTGCGTGCGCGCTTGAAACAAAGTCGGTAGTCGGTCGCGGTGCGTGTGCGTGTGCGTGAGCGACTCGTGACGAAACGGCCGGCTCGTGTAAAATATATCCAAGCGATAATAATACCTACGCATACGCGCGCGCGCGCGAGAGAGAGAGAGAGAGAGAGAGGGGGGGCACGACTGAGCGACCCGTGTTGGCGTCGGTGGCGCTCGTTCCATTGGGGGCGACGGCGGGGGTGAGGTGGGGTAGGCATCGAGCAGCGCTAGATATCGATTCGCGCGTGTACATGTCTCTCCTCGGCCCCATGAGTCACACTCGTATCTTCCGTCGGTGAGGTTCGCCGACTACTGACCTTACTAGGCAACTACGGGGGCAACTACGGGGGCAACTACGGGGGGAGCGGGAGAACGGGCCGACGCGCGCTTTTATTTCCCTTACACGCGCCGCTCGACGTATAGACGTCCGCGGACACGATCGTGCCGACCTATAATACTCTCCTCGTGCCAGGGGCGCCTCTCTCCTAGCCGACGACGCTCGTCTTACCTCCTTTCGGCAAACCCTTATCCCCCATTTCTTTTACATTTATACTCGCAAATTCGTCGTATCGACTCGCGGGCCGCGCTCACACGCTAATACACGCATGCAGCCTTTCGGTCTCCTGCATTTTCTTACATGTTTTTACTTTATTTATCCGCCTGGAATTAATGATCGAGGAGGCTCTAGAGTTACGCTTAAATTACGAAGTCGTAGCTTGTCGGTAGTAGGTAGGAAAGGAGGGAGAGGACTGGAGGGGAGCAGAGAGAGAGAGAGAGAGGGTGGGATAGCGATCGAAAGAGCGAGGAGGACGAGGGGGGGAGGAGGAGGAGAAAACTATAAAGTCATATAAATAATCTTCCGGTTATTGTATCTCCGGCTGAGTTCTCTCTGTCTCTACGTGATTATCCGAGTCGTTGGCTCGGAGCCCTCGGCTCACGAAGGGACGTGCAATTTTCACGTCGAAAATTCTCGAAGCCGTGAGGGAGCACAACAAAGCGAGCGAGCGCCCGCTTCCTCCCATTCTTCCAATACCGTCCTCCATCCCCACCCCGCCCCTCCCAGCCCTCCCCGCCAATTCCATCCCTCTGATTTCTTGTTTTCAATTTCCTTGCAATACCTTGTGGTATCGTGGATCTCGCGATTGTCCGGTGCGTATGAGTGCCGCAGGTAAGACCGGGCTCCCCCCCCCTCCTACGGTTCTCTAGCTACGGCGGCGAGGAGAAAGGAGAGGGTGGGAGGTAGAAGGAGGGAGGGAGTCTAGCAAAAAAGGAAACGGGAGCAAGTTTTGCGAGAGGGATTCTATCGATTGCTGTTGCTGCTGCTGATGATGCTGCTGCTGCTGCTGCTGCTGTTGTTGTATTCGAGGGTCACTTGTCTGCGAGCCGGCAGAGCGACGTCGGTAATTGGCCAGATTCCTTGAGGAATCTGCCTCCTTTATTTCTGCCCTCCCATATTTTCTCAAGGATACGTACGTAAGTCCCTCCGCACGTATCCTAGCTAATTTACTCGGCGGTGGGGGGGGGGATTATCGCCTAGCCCGTGCTCACCTTGCCGAAGCGAGCGGTACTGGTTCGTCGAGACCCGGCTATCGCTTGGCGAGGGTCGCTCGAACAGAACCTACGGGAACACGTGCCTCCTCCTCCTCCACCTCCACCTCCACCTCCACCTTCACCTCCCTTTATTTCAAGGAGAACTGAAACGCACGTTACGCACGCTGCGCTGGGCCTTTTGGCACAGCTCATTATTATCATTACCGTTGTTGTTGTTGTTGTTGTTGTTGTTGTTGTTGTTATTCCATTGCGTAACCCACATCCTTCTCAATTCAGGTAGTCCACTTGGAGTTGTCTTTATCGTGTTCATTTGATAATTCGCTGACAGGCGGAATTCGCAGTCTTTGTAATTACGTAGGGGCAAACGGCTCTTGGCAATGCAGCCCGTTCGTTAATTTCCATTAGCTTGTGCGAAAATTCGTGTTATTGACGATGATATATTCCCGGCGTCGCAACGAACGCACCGACAGCCGAATGATATTTTACTTTTAAATGTCCCGAGATTTTACGGCTCTTACGCGCGCGGCTAAATAATTAATTCCTTAGTAATTTGCAAGGAGCCTTGCGAAATAAATGACGATGGTTATTGGGGTTATTGGTACTGAAAATTGTATAATGGCGCGAAACGCGAAAATAAATCGTACGAATAAATTTAAATGATTTCTCCTTCATGTTTAGGGAATTTTCTTCATTTCGTTTTTTTTTTTCGTTTTTTTTTCTTTTCACTCCCGTTACGCGTGCCTCGTGTGTGTTCTTCTGTCAAAACTTATTATTGGACGAAAATAAAAAAAAAAAGAGTCGGTAAACATTACCGAGAGAAGCTTATAATTCGCCAGATGCATTTTGTTTCAATTTTACTTTGTATGTCTTTTTGAAAGCTTTCGCTATCCTACTCAGAGCTAGATGAGTATACCCGACCGATCGGTCAGCCTCGTGTTTTATTCAGCTGCGACGAGAAAATCCTACAGCGATCCCGTATTTCCCTTTCCCCCCCTTTGCCCCGCCACAGAACTACCTCCTCGATATAACACGAGTTGACACCTCAAGTAAGCCACAGACAAATTCAAGTTAATGAAGCCGTACGAGTTTTTTTCGAGCATGCTGACTACTGTACTTTTTTACTTAACCAACTTACGGTGGTCTTGCATTACAATTTGTTTTCCTACGCAAGGAGAGAAAATACATTTCTCTGGCGTGGCTTAATTTTCAAAGCAAAGAGTTTACGGGGTATAAGCAGAGAGCATGGGCTTTTACGTGTATTGCGTTTAGGGCCAAGAACATCCTCATCAGACCCGCGACACGTAGCTCCTCTTATCGATTTTACTTTGCCTCGAAGGACATCCGTTGCTCTCTTAGTTTCCGGCACCACTACTTTTATGGCTGTATCGACAACTTACCGACTTTTCTCTCTCTCTCTCTCTCTCTCTCACTCACGCGACGAGCTTTATCTGCAGACTTACAAGCGTTCCGCTGCTACGAACGTAATTATTTGCCGGCATTTTATTTATTGCGAGCTACCGACTCTTTAGTTCCTTGTGCATAACTTATTCGATCGCGAGCCCGTCTATGCAAAAAAAAAAGGTTAATTAGACGCGCGTGAAAATTCATCTTATTTACAAGATAAATGGACAATAAATGAAACTTCGCGCCGTTGTCGCGTAAAAAGTTTATTTAACGATACTTCTCGTTATAACATTATGACTCGTGCTCGTTACAATCCTTTCATAAATTCAGGCCGCAGCGCATTATAAAATTGTGTATTCGTGATTTCTCTCAACTAAACACAAATCCATCAGCGTCTCGCGTCCTTAACGACATACGACGAAAAAGAAAGGCATCATTAAACCTTTCCGACGACGTGAGATCAAAATATATATGACATTGTTTGGATTAATTTCTTTATAAGAACATTACAGACGATGAACCTTTGTATCGATAAGAGTATAAATTATCCATTGGATTACGCACACGCGCACGCAGTGGGCCGAGTGAGCGTTAATTTTTATCATCGGTGTTTTGGAAATTTAACGTTCGTACATTCGACAGTGGAGTCGAATGGAAAACAAACGAAATATGGGGGCGCATAACTTCAAATTAACTCAAATTTTACATCTAAGTTTATAATAATATAATTATTCGCAGAGACGTTGAAAACCCTTGTAGGACTAGTAGAAAGGTATAAGGGCCTGTCCGCCCACCATTTATTTATGAATCCGTAAATTAAATTAATAATGGTATTGTTAATGTAGATTTATCCCCGTCCCCCCCCTTCCGATTAGTCAATTTTACGTGCATTCGCAGCTGTAAATATCACTTAACCGAGTATTCAAAGCGTTCGTTACATTTGATTGATTAATTCGCTTGTAATAGCGAGGAGGTTATACGAATTAATTTCCTTAGTTGAATAAAATAATGAATTCACATTTTAAAGTCAAATTGAATTGGTAAAGCGGCTGAAATGTGCTTTAGAACTCTGCATTAATTCGAATGTTCTACAAAACATTATAATTCATGGGAGAGGAGGTGCATTGATTTATATAATTACTCGACGGGAAATTCTTTAAGCAAATAATACTACCACGGACAACGAGTTTAGAACAAAAATAAAATATATATATATATAACGAAGCCGCTAGTGTAAAGACTAATGTAAATCGTGTTCATTTTTTTTTTTATTATTTATTTGCGTAATTTGATGGACCGACACGCGTGAGCTTACCTGTCTGTATCAGGTGTCAAAAAATGATTCGACTTAAATTATCGACGTTTTGTTTTTGTTTTTGTTTTTAGCAGTTTAATACTTAAAGAAATCAATAATCTGTATAGAAAAAATGCGAGTATCCTCTCGAAGCAAAGGGAAATTTGCAATGTTGTCAAGGCCAGCGGCGGGGTTTACTCGACCGTTGCGAAATACGAAAACATCGTGTATAATAATAATAATAATAATTTCGCTTTTGATATTGACGAACGAATCGACGAAGGATCGACGTTACGAATCACGAATCACGAACAAATATCAAGGAACGGAATAAGTTTGGTCCCGCTGACTTTTCGCACATAGGCCGACGAGAGACGTACATGTTGCGGAGCTATTGGAGCGGCCTAAACCAGTATGTGGATCGGGGCGGGGGGGAGTGTGGTAGGGACAGCCGGAAGTCCTTCACGTAGGTGATCGTCCCGTCCCGGGTGGAAAAGCGTCGTGAGCTGTCGTGGTGGCGCCTAGTGGTGCTGCAGCTGCTTTCTTGCCTATCTCGTATTGATTCGGTTTTGTGGCACTCCGTCAGACCGAATCGCCGTGTTCTCCTCTCCTCCTCCGCGCGCTCCCTTTTCCTTTCTCTTTCCCTTTCCCTATACCTTATCCTGTCCCTCCTCCTCCTCCTCCTCCTCCTCCTACTCCTCCTCCTCCTATCCCACGTCATCCCTCGCTGATTCACTTGGTCGGCGAGGCTCGCTCGTCACTCGCCTGCCCTCCCCCCTCTCCTGTCTCTCCATCCTCGCGTTTATACTTTTTCGCTATAGCGAGTCCGCGATTTGCGCCTGCGCGCGCCGTCTTTACAGCGAATACGAAATTTCAGACGAAGAACGGCTTATCGGACAAACGTCCGGTTAGAGAATCTTCCCTATTGATTTCCCTGTAATCCCGTTTATACTCAATGCTTCTCGATATCCTGATTGTTTAAAGTCCTTCATTAGCTTCAAAGCTCCTGCTGCCGCTCGCTTAATCTCCTGCTTATGTGATATCACCGCGGCTTACGTCTCTTCCTTGCAACCACCAAATCCTACAATTGAGAGAGTACAGCATATCTCTCGGGGTTAATTATTATTTCAATACTACTTTGAATTTGAAGAAAGAGCTTGTGCGTACGTATTTTTTAAATATAATCAGCTGTTTTTTCTTCTTTTCTTTTTTTTCTTCAATATATATATATATCACGTATTACGTCAGCAGTAGTAATCGCCGATGTTATTAGAAAGTCTTTATTGTAAACAAAATATCAAAAGCAAAGAACTTGGAAGATCAATTAAAAATACCGGCTCATACAAACACGCGCGCGCGCGCGCGCCTCACTTTATCAGCATTAACGTGCATAGTTTCTGCTCTAAGGCTAATTTAAGCATAATGTAAATTAATATAATTATTGTTCTTTATTTAATCTTGCGTGTAATTGTATACAAATGAGGGCCAATTAAATGCAAGCTGTATTTGGTTACGAATCACAAAGTTACATCATGGAATACGGTAAGAGAGGTGTACTTTCTCTCTTGCTCCGTCGTGCCTCTGTGCCATATACTCACTCTCTCCTGCGCCGAACAATTCGTTTAAAAAGTACGGCGGACTTATGTTGTGAGTCGAGAAGAATGGCTTAAAGCAGATCGTTGCGCTCGTACTCCACTCCCAGGACGGCATATTAAGTATTTGAACTAGTGGAGTAGTAGTCGTTCGGCTTCCTCCTACAATATTTTGCACTTACTTTATTAAATATAATTGCCGCAATTTTCTAAATTAAATTAGCAGCTTTAAAAAAATATGATGCAACTTTGTAATGAGCTGCAACTCCCTCCATCCCTCCCGCCCCCGTCGTCCACCCTGCCCACGGGCTTTTTTATTTCTAATGAACCAGGCACCGAGAGTCATTTTATTTCCGAGGCTAGAAAGTTTTTTCGCGTTAAACAACAACAACAACTACAACAACTACAACAACTGAAGCAGTAGCGGCAGCAGCGGCAGCGCCAGCGACAACAATAATAGAATAATCAAAGAAAAGGGAGGGAAAAAGGAGGGAAAAAGGGGGAAAAAATCTCGTAAAACCTCTCGGTCGACATGGTTTTTCATGCTTCCGTTTATCTTGACCAAAGAAGACCAAAGAAAATAGAAATGCAGCCAAGTCCATGTATAATGATCGGCGTGGCCGCTTTACGATCCCTCGGATGATTAGCTAATCGCCATTGACCTATCCCATTCGTATTTCAAACGTTAGAAAATGTCAATGTAGGCTTATTGGCATCCGCGCCCAGTCCAGGAATCGCTGTCGTGCGACCGCCGAGTCACGGCACAGGCACAAACTCCCTCGCTTTCGCATCCTGTCCTTCATGAAGTAGCCGTGCTCTCGTTAGCGCGGACCGTCCGAGCACGGACTCGGCCAGCTGAATTTTAATAATCGAATGATCCCCCACACCCCCTCTCTCCCCCCCTCTATACGCTCAATTAATACGGGGAAGAAGCCGTCGCCGTCGCCGTCCCGGGTATCCTGCGATCGGTGCCCGAACCAAACGGACGGACGAAAAAGGACCGGCGCCGTCAGCGTAATATCCTCCCTTTCGTCCGCCCCCCCCCCCCCCTGTTGATGCTGAGGATTGATTACGTAAGAGAGAAGAGTGGCTGGCGCATCGCGCGAATTCGATGCGCGGAGATTGTCGGCTGGGTCGGGTGCGCGAACACACTTACACAATGGCGATGTGTAGTACGTACCACCGGCCTCGCCTTGACTCGCCTCGCCCCGCCCCGCCTCGCCTCGCATCGCCTCGCCGCCACGGCGCGCCGCGCCGCGCCGCCTTCCTACTCTCGCAGCCCGAGAAGGGAAGGAAGCGCAACGAGTGGCTGGATGGATGATGGCCTCGGCGGCCTCGCTCTTTATATAACGAAAGGCGCGAAAGCGTGGCCGAACGAGGCGGCAAGAGGATTGGAGTGGAGAGGAGAGGAGAGGAGAGGAGAGAGAGAGATACGTGTGGCGGCTGCGGGGGGACTCCCAGGGTCCGCCTAATTTCGAATGGGATCGAAGGCTCGTCGTTGGGCGGACTTGACTTATCTCTCGTTGAGGAGTTGGCGGCTCGAGTGCGGGGGCAGACCCGTACAGACAGACCGCTCTGGGGCTGGCTGTGTTTGTACGGCCGACCTTCGACGAACGACTGTATGGGCGGCGGCGCCAACTCTTGTTCCTTTGATACGAAACCGAAAGCGACGGTGCCGAGCGAGCTAGATGAGTCTCCACCCACCCACCCACCCATCCTCCCTCCGACGTCGACTCCGACTACTCCTGCCGTTGCGAAAGCCAGGCAGGCAGGCAGGCAGGCAGGCTGTATATCCTCGAAGGCCCCGATGTCGAACGCGGGCCAAACATCACGGTTGCACCGTCCCGAGTCCCCTCGTAATGCATAATAATCAATGATCCTTTTGGCCTCGCTCGCACGACCCGTGGACCTGCGGGGACGCCTCTAAGGCCCCGTAGTAGTCAGCCGCCGTCCCCTCTCCTCCTTCCTGCGTTCCCTCGCCCTTTCGTATCACCTCGTCACGGAATATCTCGTTAATATCATCAAGTGTGGGAGTTCCGAAGAGTGTCCCCACGCTCTACCTCCCCCCTCCCCCTACCCTACCCTACCCTACCCTACCCTACCCTAGCGGTCCTTACTTACTCCTGGGCACTATATATCGGGATTTCGAAATGCGTAAATACTAGAACTGAGCTGCTTGCTTGTTTATTATAAACGAGCTACGCTGACGCAACAACGTCCAAAACAACGTCAATTACTAATTATTAATACGAAATCCTGATTGATTGAAAACCAAACAGAAACAAAAAACAATAACAATAATAGAAGTAATAGCGGCAAATAGAAATGAGATTCCAGCGATTGGCCGCGGTGGATGGGACGATTTTAAAATTGCTGCTCGGGACGAGCGAGCAAGAGGTTTTCCAGCGCGCAGACCAACGGTAATGGACCGGTGCGCGTTTGCGCAGATCACCCGCTTTCTCGTACCTCTCTGCCGCCGCACACCTTCCTCCTTTGAACATCCTCCTAAAGGCTTTTCTGCAGCCCTTCGCTCGCACGTACTCTCTCTCCCTCCCTCTCTCTCTCTCTCTCTCTCCTCTCTCCCTCCCTCCCTCTCTCTCTTTCGCTGCTATTCCAATGTCTCCTCTTGTGTGCATGTCAATATTGCGTATAAATACGAATGCGTAGGACGTCGGCGAACTGGCAACCCTGGCAAGTGCTCACGTTAACCGACTGAGTGATTATCGTACCACTCCCACCATATCCCCCCTCCTCCCCCCACTCTTTCACCACCCCACCCTTTCGCTCTTTGTATCCTATCGCTTCATCTTCTTGGCCCGATCTTTCCCATTACATATACTTAACCAGAGAATCATACTACTTTTTCCACAACACATGAGTTTGCTAAAATACACATTACACGATAGCTGTTATATTTCACTTTCCCCTTTCTATTAAAGCTCGTTTTATTATTATTGTTATTTTCATTATTAATACTAACTTTAATTCATTCATTCGACAATATCGTTTAAACTCCTGCCGCTTATAAATAATGCCAGACAAATAATGCCAGTATTATTTTACGTATCTCTATACTAAGAATAGTATCGGTCGCTATATGTTGTATTATTATAAAGTTCCTATAATGGGGAACAGACTTTCTGTTTTGAAATCTTATATGACTATTTTGTTTTGTAAATAAATGGCCCAACGGAAGGCTAAACAACTTGCTAATCGTTTTTCAAATTCAGAAATAAAAAGTATAAATACGATTGATTTAATTTAAGAGATAGGACGGACAGACGGGCTTTCGATTGAAATTAATTGTCATGTATCCAGTAAAAAGTAATATAACTTATTGTAAGATCGGTAATAAAGGTTCAGCATTGATTTCCGGTAATAAATTACCCGCTCGATTATTAGAACGAATATTATAACGGACGGATATATATATATATATATATACACATATAATTTTATGTTTTTTTATTCTGCATATTCGAAAGTGGACGAATTCAATGTGACACTGACCATTGTTCGTAAAGTCCCCGGACTCCTTGCTCGCGAGTATTTTCATAAATAAACATAAGCGCTTAATCTGGACAATTATAATGATTCGCAAGTGTATTTTCGGATACTGGAGGCGCTCGATCCCGCTAAAGACAATCTAATTAAATCGCCTTTGTATTTAAGTCAGCTCTTCTTCTTATAAAGGCTCTCTCAGTTTCCCGGCTTTACAAAGCCGATAACAATTGTCGCTGTTGTTGTTGTTGTTACGTATCGTAACGAAGTCGTTGGATTGTTATTTGTTGGATTTTTAATCCGTTTGAAGGAATCGCCTAGTCCTAATATTTAATATTATATTTAAAGTCGGAATTGTTTTCTTTTCTTCTTCTTTTTTTTTTCTATTGTTAAATCGTACCTCCGAATACCAGTTCAATGTAATAGGATTTATTTCAGCTGAATTTATAAACACGACGAAAATAGATAATACGCTATCGAGTTATTTACGTATATATTTATATTTCTTTATTTTCGTTTTCCATCAACTACGAAACTATATTATTGGTGAGAGCCCTCGCGCGCCGGCGTGTGTGCGTGCGCGCGTGCGTGCGTGCGTGCGTGCGTAGCGCCAATGAGCGTCGGAAGCAAGCTCGGGGCTCCTTCCTTTTTATAATGCCGATGATATACCGCCCCGACATTATTGCCATTTCTTTATGGAAATAATACGTATCGGGAAAATGGCTCTCAGCTGTATTAAAGTATCTCTTTAAGTATCTTCTTACGTTCTTCTCCACTCGATAACCTTATTTTCTATGATGCACACGCCCTGTGACGGTGGCGCCATCGTCATTCCGCTGTTAAGTTAGGCGTGTGTGTGTAGGAGAGTGTACCGAAAAAGACGGCGAGCGTAATTCCAAAGGCGCGGGCGCGGGCGCGTGGGCGCGTGTGTGCGTAAGTAAGCCTGGGAGAACGCGCGCGTATATCGTCGAAAAGAAGCGTGCAAGACTTTCATATGTTGGCTTTATCAATTAAAAGCGTCGGCGGTGTGGGATGGATGCACTTTCTTCCCCCGTTGAGTCATTGGCTTCGGTCGTAATGATAGTTCCGCTGCCGTTTTACGACGATGGCCATCGGTTATTTTCCTTTTCTTTTCTTTTTATGTCGACCCGCGAGAGCTTTCGGGCGAAAGAGACGAGAATAATTGCCCGCGTCGATAGCGACTTAGAAGTCGGGACGACGGGACGACGGGAGAGAGAGAGAGAGAGAGAGACGCCGCTTTCCGGATTGGCTCGGCCGTTTAAATAACGCCCACGCGGCTCTCCTATGCCTCTTTGGCTTTTGTCTCGTATTGCTATCAGAGGAAATGCCTAAGATTCCAGCAGTGGCGTATCAATTTAATTTATATAATTGTACTTTTTCGTAATGTGTAGCAGTAGTTGAGAGGGAAAGGCAAAAATAACGATGTTATTCATATTTTTTTTTTTTTTGCAGCGCGGGTGATAAATGTTTGCACTCTTATAACCTTTCTTACAACAGACTGAGAATTCCCACGCGAGCGCGGTCGGGCTTATCAAGGCTTACTACATGTCACTATTTCTCATTCGTATGGAAGAAGTAGGTAGTAGTGCAAGAACGTCGAGAACGACATAAGTGAGACAGTGAGTCAGCGACTGAGTGAGTGAGTGAGTGAGTGAGTGAGAGAGAGAGAGAGAGTACGTGCGAGGATAGGGAAGGAGGAGGAGGAGGAGGTGGAGGAGAATAAGGCAGAGGCGGAGATACCGATTAATTCTCAATCATCGTTGCATCCGAGCGCTTCGGTGCCGGGGACTCTATTCACATGCCACTCATGCCGAAAACAATATTACGTTAATGCCGTCACTAGTCAGGATAGGTAATGCTTCTTGCGGTGCGCGATCCCGTGCCGTGGCAGTACCCGGGCGACACCAGCTTGCCACCAGCTTGCCACCAGCTTGCCACCCCACTGGCTTTTTTAACAAAAGTTACGGTTTATATCCACGGGGCGGGCGCTGAATGGACGATAGGGATCGATTGCAGTCCGGTTGTTAGCACTCGACGGTAGTCGGGACGATCGGTAATGGGATTGTCCTCGCTCCCGGGACTCCTTGGGCTAATACGCTCGCCGCCGTTCCGCGCTCCGCTCCGTAGCGGATCGTATTCGTGGCGCAAAGACGTCGCGGGTGCGCAGCAGCAGCAGCTCGGTATAGACCAAGCTCTCGATGGGAGTGGGAGGCGGCGGTCGCGAGGACAGTGGCCGTGACCCGAGAGACTGCCGACGTGCAGCAGGTAGGGAGCATCCGGAGCTGCTGCTGGGGTCGCTGGCCTCGGGGCCGCTCGACTACGCCCTTGCGTCCAAGAGCATTCGCGCTTCTTCTTCTTCTTCTTCCTCCTCCTCCTCCTTCTTCTTCTTGTACTTTCCGTCCGCCGACGTCATCCCCCGCGTGACGATACCGGCTCTGTTTAGGGCCTGGGGGTGGGGGTAGCCGTCGCAGGCGGCTTTTCCGATCGACGACGGACGGCCCCGTGACGCTTCAAGACCGGGGAAATTGATGCAGAGCTTTTCGCCCGCTACGTCGTATCTCGGAATTGACAATGAGACACCAGCGGCGAGACAGACCTTAATCCTCTACGTGTCAGTGTCCCCGGGCTTTACATCGTTTTTAACTTTCTTTCCCACGAATGCCATTGTTTGCCCGTACGTTTCGTCGGCAATCCGTTGGGATTCGGTGACTCGGATTAATCGCGCGGGGAAGATGAATTAGCATAAAGAGATGATTGGCGCTGGCGCTTGCGCGGCTCTGCATCGCGTCATTTATTTGAAATTCAAATAAAACGCTTTACATTATAGCTGTTTTCCCATTGGATTGGCAGCAATTGGTATCCACCGTTGCTCGGTATCTAATAACTGCTTTGATTGGAAAAACGTGCCCCTCGAGATCTATTCCTATTCGGCATGTGTCGTAAGCTTTTCGTTTCAACGGCAGTTTGGAAAAGTACTCAAGTCAGATATCCCCGATGTCCTGACGAAGATTAATAACAATAGTAGCAGCATAGGGCAATAAGTAATATAAGAACGAATGCACGAGTCGGTAGTTGCATTAGGTAGAAGTATCGATGTCAATAACCCGGAGCGGAAGGCAAGGCAAGGCAAGGCAAGGCATGGCAAGGCAAGGCGAGGCGAGGCGAGGCAGGGCAGGGCAGGGCAGGCAGGGCAGACAGGCGCATACATTTTAACGAAAGCTTCCCCGCGACTCTTATTGTTTTAGCTTATTAACCATCTGGCAGCATCGAGCTCCGCCCTTTCATTCTTTCTTCTGCCTTCCTTCTATTGTCCCCCTCTCTCTCTCTTCTCTCTTCTTCTTCTTTTTTTTTTTTTTTCCTTTTTTTTTTTTGCCAAACGCTCGTCTTTTTGCCGAAGGGCTAACGGTCGTAGCGAAATGCTCCGGTCCCCTATTCGCGCAAGCGTCGCGCCTCTGCCCTTTTATTTCCCGCTCCCCTTTCTCATCGCGCGCTCCCCGTTCTCCGCTCGCCGGCCGGTTAATGGCGCGACGAGGGGGCTCGAGGGTGTAGGCGGTGGTCACCCTTTGCCGTATTCGGCTCCCCCGAAGCGGTCGATAACGCCCGCTCGCCGTTATCGAGCTCGGCAGCGGTTCAGCTATTCGCCCCCCCCTCCCTCCCTCCGCACTTCTTACTTACCTTATCGAGCCCGAGCTCGAGCCCTCCGCCCTTCGCCCTTCGCCTATCGCCTATCGCAGTCTTGCCGAGGGCCGAATTTAATGGGCTCGCGGGGTTAATCCAAGGCCGGGGGGAAAGGGACGGCGGCGAGTCAATTGCTCTCAGGAGGAGCCGCGCGCGGGCTTACGTAGGTCATTTCGTTTGAATCGTTTCGAGATCTCGGTTAGACAATTAAAGCTCTGATTACTTTTAGACGAAGAGCTTGATGCCTCTCAACCGATGACGCGCTGCTACTGCTGCTGTAGCTACTGCTGCTACTGTAGCTGCTGCTGCGCCCCTTCGCCATTAAATCAAGCTTTTCCTTTTATCCACTTCTCTTTTTGCCTTATTATTGAATAGATCTTCTTGTTTTTTTTTCTACCTTTTTTCTACTTTATCTCGATAATTCCTCAAGTTAGAGTTAAGCCAGGACGACTTTGCTTTAAGGAACGTCTTTGTAGACTCTTGATGGAGAATAACGAATATTGTGTAATTGCCAGATAATTTATTAGACTGTGAATGTCTTGAAGCCGCTCTTACGTGTAGTATTGGGTAAACAATGAAATAGCGTCGGAAGCTTTAATCGATGGTGTGCGTAGGAAAGCCGGGCGAGGGATCGATTCCAGCTTCCTGGCCAAGGGAATAGCCGAGCGATAAGACGGCTTTAAAGGTACATGCTTGCGCAGCACATAACTTCGGGCACTTAAACGAGATACGAAAAGCATATATATTTAAATGCACTCGTCCTCCTACGGTGTATACACATACTCTTTCGTCAGCACACAACGATGACTCATCGCGTCACGGTTGCATCTGATTAGAGAGACAGACGCGCGCATCCGGAGATCCCCTGCAATTCTACACCTGCTCCATATGCATACCCCACTTATCACTATTGTCGTTTGTTTTTCTTATACCAATAACCTTTATTCTCACTTCGACTCCTCCTTTCGCTACATTCCGCCTTCCGCTCCTCCACCCTCCCTCGCCCCCCCAATACTTGAAGCCTTCCCTCACTAACTTCCCTTTCTCCTATTCTTCCTTCCTCTTCTCTGTTTCAATTACGTCCGCATAACTTACGCTCTCATCCATCTCGATTAATATGTACGGATGCATGTATACGTACATACATAAATTCGCCGAGTTTGAAACAATATTGTAATATCTTTCGAAGAACACCGAATAGACGCTAATGACTGTAGGTGGCGAGCCGAGTAGTATACCCGAAGAAGCCCCTAAAGTCTGTTAGTTAACGCGAAAGAAAAAAAGATTATTACACTCGAATTACCTAAGGATGTGGTGGCGATGGTGGTGGTGGGAAGAAGTAAGTTTGTCGTCTAATAACTTGTAATTCTTCTTTGATTTAAGGAAAAAATCCCGCTCCCTCGCATTGAATTTCAAATGTATTCACAAACATTTTTTGTAACTCCAATAACCAAGTTAATAATAACATTTTTTATATTTTGTTAATTGGCTTATTTGCCAGTATTAGTCAATGGCCGACAGCGCAGCGCCCACGATGTTTATGCCATTGTAATTAAATTTTTTAACCTTCCTATTAATAATTGTATTTACCATTTTCCTTACCAGTTAATGAGAATATTGTTAAGACTTGCCCACAATACGAAAACAAACCGAGCTTTTGCAATCACGTATTTTAATTAAACCGCGATGTAATTTAAATAACTTTAAAGCGTAGTCGAGTATACGCAATAAAGTACGTTATTACGAGTAATCGTTGATCGAGGTTTTTCGCGTAAAGCTTCAAAAGTAACGCAACTAACGCCAGCTCTAAACGAATGATATGAAAATCTTTAAAATTAGCCCCCCTTTTTTTCTCTCCCCTTACCATGTAAATTATAATAATTTCTCATTCTAAAATTGAACAAGTTTAGTTCGGTGACGCGGCCGTTCGAAAGTTATTTTGAAATCAGCATTCATGAGATGCTACGATTTCCCATTACGCTCTTATTATCTAATGCTGCATAATCCAACGGAATGGACAAACTATTTGTCATTATGGTGAGAGTGCAAATTTGCGGCAAAGTATAATTATTAGCAGTTTCGCGAGAGACTTACTTACACACGCACGCACGCACGCACGCACACACAATATGACTAGGGTGATGGCTGCGCTCGCATGTATATGGGTGTTGTATGTGCACGGGGATCACAGGGGGACACGGTCGATCGTGAAAACGAGAAGCTAATCCAGTCCTATCGGAGGATGAGCACGCCGCTCACTAGGAGCTCAGGGCTCCGTTATTATTGTTATACATCCCTAGTTATCGGTAGTTGTGCGCACACCTATACGCTCACAGGACCGAACAGCTCTCTCTCTCTCTCTCTCTCTCTCTCTCTCTCGCTGAGCACGAGTGCACGTGTCACGGGAATAAAAAAGACTTCTTATTCCTTTAATATGACTTTAAACGATATGCCGGACTTTTGATGTTGCGCTCCTTCGTACTTTCGTTTCTTTGCTACATCTTCAGTACTCCCGTAAATTCAGGAAACTAGGCAAAAAGTATTTACTCATGACGCTCTTGTGGACACTCGTCTGAGCAATCGCTTAGCAAAGTGGCACTTTTTAGCTTTGGCTTATTTTTTGCTTTTCCTTTCCTACTCACGACCCCCTCCCACCTCCCACCTCTCTCCTTTCTTCCTTTCTTGCCTTATCACTTTGAAGTTTCCGTTGCTTTTCGTTTTTGTATTTTTTTTTTGTTTTGTTTTTGTTTTTAACCCCCACGAGAATACATTGAAAATATATTACAATATGAACGAAATATTGATTGATATTTACTTTATTAAAGAGCTCTGTGTTAATTATCAGTAGGTGCTTATGGCGTATCACGGATATTCAAATTTTTATCATATTTTTTAAATAGTACATACGTAACAATAATTTTCATTTGAAGAATCAAATTGGAATCGTTACGCTACAAATGTAATTGATTTTTCTCTACTTTATATATATGTAAGCGGAATAATTAAAAGAGATTTTTATACTATGTCCAATTTACTTTTATATTTTAAAAACAATAAATATTTTCTATAATATAACCACTATAAAGCATGCGTTTTTATTTTTATATTTCTCTTTTTTTTCTGTGTCTTATAAAATATTTGAAGCACTCTTATTATAGAAATAATGGAACTTGTAAATAGAACAGGCACGACAAAGAACGTTCTATTATTCTTTATACAAATATAAATTGAATATGTTTTAAGCTCTGACGATTAAAATGATAATTTTTAATGAGTTCCTTTATCGAAATATCAACTTGGCAATTGTTGAAAATATTAAATGTTATAATTAATGCAGTTTGAAATTGTAAATCTATTTAAGAAACTAATGGATTTACAGTCGACGGGCTTGATCGTTAATAATTGAATTTTTTATTATATCTTCTTACCTAATAGAATTAGATAAAACGCTAACGAACGGGTTACCGTAAATGTGTTATTAACATTTCAATTGTACGCGTAACATTTTGTTATTCGCAGTCATTAGGCATTTACTACAAAAGCAAAATTACCCGTCAATGTATTTAATGAACGTTTTTTAATTAAAAGTACATCTTTAACAGATATAAGCCAATATTAATGAATGTACATTTAAGAAACATTTATTTTTACTTATATTAGCTTGTATTAAACTGCTTCATAAGATGTAGCTACGACTAAAAATAGAGGTACATAAGGAAAACGAATTCTAAGCAAAAATTAAACTAATAATTAATTAGAATTCATAGTTAGTAAGGAAATCTGCTTGAAAATGTATATTTTGTAAACGAAGAAGGCAATATTCCGTACAAGGACATGAAGTATAAATATGAATTAGAAGCAGAATAGTTTTTTATCGTAACAATGTTTACATTTTGAATGTGACTTTTTATTCAGTACATGTGCGTGTACTGAGTTTTTTGAAAAAAAAAATCGGAGCTATTGATGTCGCTGGCCAGTATAAACTTTTTGACATTAATCAGAAAAATCCGTATTATTACGGCAGATGAGGGGAGGCTGAGAAGCTGAGATAATCGCGGTTCGCCGTATTTTTCCGCATCGATTTTTTGAAAGCAGGACGAAGTAAATCGCCTTTAAAAAAAAAAAAATAGTACGAGCACCTATTTTCTTGATCCTACGTATAAAGTTAAAATATAAAGAAGAAGAAGAAGAAGAAGAAGGAGAGGCGGAGAGTAGTCGCAAGGGTGCGGGACTGAGCGTGCCTGAAGATGCGGAGCTTTCAAGGATTGCGGGGGTGGGAGAGGTAGCGAGCGCCAGACCAGACTCTTCATGACTGGCGGCTGTGGCAGAAAACGTAAAGCTTGGATGCTCGTAACGAACGTCCGTTACCCGCGTCGCGACGAGAACACGAGTGAACAGGAGTCGCCTTCGCCGGCAGCTGCTGCGCCTCCATGAAAAGACAGACGTGCCGCACAGACGGCGGAAACGAGATCGCGGGCCTTAAGGGCGCCAAGGCACGGAAGGCGGGGAGGGGGACGGATATTCGAGGGCGCGTCTCTCGTCCTGGGGACCCCCGAGGCCGATGCGACGAGCAGTACAGTCGTCGTCGTTTACGTCGTCGTCGTCGTCGTCGTCGTCGTCGTCTCGGCTGGCAGGTGACAAAATGGGAGCACGCGACGACACTCGTAGCAGACATCGATAAGGGCCGAAAGCTTTTACGTTATTTTCAACGTAAAGAGTCGGCCTCGGCCTTACAGCGGCGCTCCTTCCACGGCTCGTGGTAAGAGAACTACTTTGGCCGTGCGCAGCGAGCGCGCGCTCCTGTCTACGGCGCAACAATTAGCCCCGAAATGTTGGGACAATGATGTCCACATCGTCGAGGACGACTCCGGTATTAATACTTTGGCGTTTTGCGCGGACTGTCGACCGGGCGCTCGACCGCACAATCGAACAATTTCAAAAGAATGTAAAATTCCCTCCAAATATGGCTTTTCGTGCACGTTCCTTGGCATTAAGCCGGTGGTTGGAACGAGCCGCGCTTCGCACTTGCGAAATGCTGATTCACCTTTTTCGCTTAAAAGAGAATTTAATGTGAATAGCCTTTGGCTTTGTAAGGATTAATTAATCGATCGTGATACTTAAGCCCCGAGCTCATGGAGAAAAATCAGTGTAATCGCGACTAAGCCGTCGCGTCGTTTGCTGTTTTTCCATCGATTTCGTCCCCCCGTCCCGTCCCCGCCCCCTCCGGTGCTCCTTCTTTCTCCTTAGCTTAATTGACTTGTAAACAATGGCAAAACATTTTCACTAGCTCGCTACACAATTACGCATTGCCGCATTCGCTGCTACATATAATGTGTAATTTTGCATGAGATAAAAAGAAAAGACAATCGAATAATTTTACTATGAGGAGTAATTAAATTTTATACCCGCGGTTTACTACAATGTCTTAACGGCCGTTTCGGAAACGAAAAAGAAAAAGAAAAAGAAAAGAAGAAGAAGAAGAAGAAGAGGAATAGTACTTACCGTTTATCATATTTTTCTTCCTCATTAGTTCGGGGAGACTAAAAGAATTAAAGCCGCCGGGCTGAGATTGATTTTTTCAATTTGACATGGCATCGTAATTTATAAATACTTATCGACGACGAGGTAATGATTTCATTAAATAATTAACCGCGGAGCGAGCAACTTTTTTTTTAATTGGCCTGCGCGCCAACCGTATTACGAAAAAATAGGAAAATACAATGTCGAGAGAATTCCTACTGCGTTATTAATCATGCAACGCCGATGTTTAATCTATATTATGGTATTGCTAGATTCTGATGTAATGGGAATTTGATCTTAAAAAAAAAAAAAAAAAAAAAAAAACAATTTTTTTTTAAGTAGCCGTGAGATTGCAATTTGTTGCACTTGTTTTCGATTTTACATTCCACTAAGAAGAGTCTGTATTCTCGCATATACGTACGTACGTATCCGTACATTCGTATCTTTTTGTTCTGCTATTTATTAGCTACTTTTAATCGAACGAGGCTGATATTGATGTTCACGTAAGCGCTTATTTGTTGAATAAATTATAAAATAGGCATCGCGGCCTACGTAGCCTCGCAATGACTAACGTTTAAAATATTAATTAAGGATTTTTTTTTTTTTTTTTTTTTTTCTGTCTGATACACCGCGAGAATCGTTCCGCTGTGTATTTAATGTTCTTCACTCCGTTCACACCTTAAATAAAATAAAAAGTTTATAATTACTGATTAAAATAATGAAATTTTACTTTAGGTCTCTTATCGCTCTGTCAAACAATCGTAAATTGTTTCCCAACGAACATAAACAGAAAATTGTAGCGCGTGTTGTCGTGGGACCGTTATTTTATTTAAACAATAAAACAAAATAAATTCCCTCCCTCCCTCTATCTCTATCTCTATCTCTCTCTCTCGCTGCCCTCCGATATCCTACTCTCCACACCCACGCTCGTATCGAGTAATTCTTTCTCTTCGTAGAAGAAAAAAACAAAAACAAAAAAACAAAAAAAAAAAAAAAACGTACGTTTGCTCTAGCGCACCTTTAATAAATAATGCATAAAGATAAATATTAAAAGTAGGAGCATAGTTAATTGGTAATTACAAAGTGGGGAAAGTTTTAAACTCTGACTTTATGACGTAATTAAAAATCTGTCGCCGTTAATCAATTAGCCGCCCCCCTATCGCTTTTCAATGCTTTCAAATTGCTTTTTTCCTCCCGAAACATCCGCCCGGAACGCATCTCGATATCGCTCGCGATCTCCAGTCTTGTCAACTGCAAGCGCTCAAGTTCTTCATTACATCACCCGCAGGCAGCGGTCAAAGGGTTTCGAAGTGTTCGTAGTGTTCGTAGTCTACGTGAGCCTTAGCTGTGGCCGCCGCTGTACACCTCTTACCTTCCCTCTACTCGCGGGCGAAACTGCCAATACTTAACCGATCTATTTTTAGGATGGATCACGTATCCTGAACGTGGATCCGACAAGGCCCTCCTTCCCCCCCCCCTCGAAGACGTTTCAGTAATTCGGGCTCGCGTGCCTCCTTGAGATCTCGAGGTCTGAAAAAATTCCCAATCGCATAATGTTTCTTATCGCTTACGTTTCTCGATCGAGATCGACAATTCATCTTTTAACCACTATTAGGAATTATTATTATTATTCATCGAAGACGCGCTGACTGTATATATTGTGATTCTGCGTGGCGTTCGTTGACCTGGGAAACTACGTTTATTGCAGATCTTTTCCGAGAATATAAACGGAAAGTTATATTTATATTTATTTATATTATATTTATATTTATTACTTTATTTTTCTTTATTTTCTTTATAGCTTATAAAGTACAGAGTACAATGTTGAATTACGGATATAAGTTTTTTCACAGTGCCTTGCCAAGACCTTATAAGTGCCCGTATCCTATTCACAATGCTAAATATTCGTTCTAGTTTTCGAATGAAAGCGAATGAAACGAGAAAAAAAAGTCCTATTTTCAAGAATTTTTTCGTCTTTTAATTTTTAATGTCCTCGATTTCTCCGTAACTCCATCATCTATTGAAGGTTTCTAAAAAATCTAATCATCAGCTGCGCATCATCAACAACTAACTAAGCCCTTCGAAATATATATATATATATATATCAAGCGTAATGTTTTAACGTGTACAGTAACAGGAAGTACTTTCATCGTATTCAGTATTTTATTAGAAAATCTACACAATTCTTTGCATAATTACCGAATAATCGCTTGATATTTTGCTAGACGTTGTTGCTATATACCCTTTCGATGTAGAATATCTTCGATGTGCACGAGACTCCCCTCTCCCGCACCCCCTCCCCCACTCCGCGACAAATACTTCGTGCTATAAATTTACAAATTTAATAAAATATAAGGCGAGGAAAAATTTAATAAGTAGTTTTCAAAATACGTCCGATGGAACGTGATTGTATGCTGGCCGTTCATCAACATTATTACATTTTTCTTAATACAGCGATACTTAAATATCTTATTTTGCTTTTAAGAATTTTTATGTTATATTTACGCTTGGCGTATTGTTCTTCCATTAGGTATATTTATTTAATAAACCCAAGTATTCGCTACATTAGACGGCAATATTCTCGAGATGGGAGGAAGCGAGTGTGTTCAATAAATTCATTTTCTATAGTTTTCAATAGTCGTAATGAGAGTTTTGAAAAGCTTTTTACGCGACATATATTTTCCCGAGTCGTAAATATTATTTTTCATACATTCCCATTGGAAAATCCATCTCTCCCTCCCCTCACGCAGCCTTTTGCCCCCCCCTCCCGGCCCACCCCACCCCACCACAATAACCTATGATCTTTGAAGTACAATAAATAACGTATGAATAATTCATTCATAAAATGGAAAATATACTTAAGGCGTATCTGAAGGAGCGGCAATCTGGATGTATAAATTAATTTTTTGATTATAAATACACTCCGGCGGTTGAGTTTAAAAAACGTAAAAATTATTAAGGCTATATGCTTTAAATTTAGCTTGTTACTCATAAAGCGACGTGCCCATTATCTTATAAAATAAATGAAGAATAAGCTTAATGTAAAGATCGGAATGTACATACATACAGTACATATAATCAGCTAAAAGATTTATAACGATTTTACTCGGAAATAAATTAATTAAGTAAACATTTAAATAATAAATAGTGGCTTTTTCTAGTAGCGGTGGGAGAGCAGCTGAAATTCTCCAGTTTGTATTATTACCGAAGGAACATGAAAATGAAAAAGTAGAAGGAAACCCGAATAAATAAAATAAAATAAAATAAAATAAATGTTCTTAATAATAATTTACATGCAGTTGCTCTTAATCAGAAAAAAATTGTTTACATAATGGCCCCGAACAACTTATAAATAGGAAATATTTCGTTAAACGAGCCGACCAAATCGGTTACGCTACGAGAGTTCGAGCGAACGAAAAATTCAAAAAAAACATTCGATATAATTATTACTTTACCATTAATTTATGAATAATAAAAAAAAAATGGAGGGGAGGGGGGAGGCTCATTTGGTCGGCAAAGAAAAAGGTAATTGCTCGATTGTTTACTCTGTTTGTTTACTTGAGCAATAGGAACATAAGTTTCGGAGGCCGATGAAATTTCGAGAAAAGCAAAAAAAAAAAAAAAACAAAACAAAACAAAAAAATTAAACAACGAGTCCGCGTTAGCGCGAAGGATACGTGCGCGCGAGGAGCATTAGATTAAAGAAAGAGCTTCGTGGGCTCGTGAAAAAAAGCGACGAGTTGCCCCGGGTATGCGCGATCGTTACCTCTTTTTTTTTCATTTTTTTGTTGTTGTATACATGTCATTACCGACGTAGCAGTGACCTTAGCTCTAAAATACATATTTCATTAGGTGACGTTGGCTTATTTCCTTTTTCCCCTTTAACTTTTAATCAACGGGCCAAAGCACTGCAACACACACAGATAAAACGCCACCGGCTGGCTGGCTCTACATGCGCAGCAGCTGTCTTGGCTTCAGCTCTTACCGCCGATATTGCGGACGTTCGTACAAGCGAGCAGTGGACGGGGACGGGGGGTATACACGAGTAAATGATAAATAATAATAAAGGGAAGGGGGCGGGCGGGCAGTGGTGCCGAAAGCCCCGGTCGTTGTCGTCCTGTAGGAGGTCGTGGAGGAGGAGGAGGTGGAGGTGGAGGTGGAGGTGAAATCCTCGGCGGTGATGATGAATTGGACGAGGCGGGAAGGGGGGACGGGGAGGGGAAAAAGTTCCGATCTCGTCGCGTCTTCTCGGACTGGCATCATCCGCTATTTACGATATTTCTCGCAGCAGTCTATTGACCTCTCGTGGACTTAACGACCCCTTTGCCTTTGTTTTTCAGATCGCTCCCTCGGCAAAAAAGCTATGGGGCGTCGACGAGGGCGGCTCCAAGGACGAAGGAGGTGTGAAGGGCGGTGGGATACTTCACCTCGGTGACCAGATGTGGCGAGACTCGACCTGGAGCACCTCTGGTACGTAACCTCACCATTGTTGTTGTTGTTATTGCTATTGTTATTGTTGTTGTTATTGCTGTTGTCGTCGTCGTTGTTGTTGTTGTTATAATTGCCTATAGTCGTCGTGGTCGTGTACAGAGAGCGAGTAGCAGAGGTCGCGCGATGATGTCCTTGCTCGACTTAAGCGCGCCGCACCGGCTCTCTGCGGTTTATACTCTCTTATTTGTTGTTCCGTTTCCGAGACCTACGCGCTCCACTCAATAAGCCGATCGATTACCCCTTCGACTTATTATATATTAAATGGCTTCTTTGCTCCTTCTGACATTTAACCAACTATCCTGTCGGCGTCGTTGTCCATTTGTAATGGACTTCTCTCTCGAATTGCCGACACTCCTTTCCTCCAGACAACCTTAACTATATCGCTTGGCCCACTTGGCAAGTACAATTTCTCCGTATATTTTTCCCCTCCCCCTCCGCCCAGCCCCTCTCACTCTCTTGTACTTTCGATTCGCTGCCGCAATTTCCCGTGTATGCGCCTGTAATTCAGACACGAATCAATTGCGCTTCGCCGATCTAAAAGTCTGATCGATCGATGCTTTTTCTTTCTTTGATCTTGATTTTACTGTTACGTGGAATGACAAACACCGGTAAGCATGTGTTATATATACATTCCTGTGTAAAAGTCTGTCGCAATAAACCGAATTTCTTTGGCAAACGAATTTCCATAACTCGGATTGGGAATATAAAAAAAAAACTTCCATTATTACGTAATCGTTCTTTTTAAATAAAATATGCCAGTATGGTAGAAAAATTAATATCAGACAGATTAATTTATAAGTGACCCGATAATTGCTCCGTCTAACCACAGCACGAACTACTAATCTCGTATCAAATACAAAAACTAATGGCTTTTTGTTTACATATGCTTTGTATGCCGTTATATAAATTCAAATAGTTTTATTTTATTTAATTTTTATTTTATTTTTTGTTGTTGTTGTTGTTGTTGTTTAACGTAACCTCCATTTGGAATAAAAAAAGGTTTCTTTGTAATAAACGAATGAAAATCACTTCAATGTTAAATTATGCACAATTTTCGTAACGCGATTTGTATAAATAATAAACAGGCTTTATTAGTTTAAAAGGTTACAGTTTCAAAAATACGCAACTCGAATTAATACGATAAACTCGGTCTGCTTTAATTATGAAAAAGAAAAACAGTATATATTTATATATATATATACATATATATATGCAAAAGCGGTAATAAAAAAATATTAATTGGGAAAGCAAATTAATTTTGCGAATTAACTTTTAAATTTCGTAAAAATTATTAAATTCCAAACTAATTTTAATAAAAATTAAAAAATTTAAAATCCTATAAAATTGATATTTTTTTGTCAATCTTTTGTTTATATAAATACTTTCTTTTCTTTTTACAAACGACGTTAATTAGTTGGTAAAAGGAATAAAATTACTTATTTATTATATACTATTTTTTTTTTCATTTCTCATCCTATTTATTACAGTCACTGCATTATTATTATTATTTTTTTTTTTTTCAATTACTTTTAATTATAATTGTCGATTACCCCTTACGAATTGCCTTCAGGCTCTCTCTTATATTTGCAAATTAAAAGACTTGGGGAAATCGATCGGGTCGTATTTTATGTAATTAGTAGGCAATATTTAGTAAGAAAAGGGGGTTCTTGAGAGAAAAATATTAAAATAAAATTCTAAAAAGTATTATTATTTAATAAGATATTCATGCGAAATGTAAATTCTTGGCTAATTAATTATCTGCTTTACCTCGATATTTCGTATCTGCAGTGTTAATTGACAACGAGGTTATAACGTCTCGGGAGATTTTATTTTCCCTCCCCTGCCCCACATTGTCAATTGACCGCTGCTTTTAAGTTATCAAAATTAGCCCTAAATTTAAACAAAGAAAAAAAGAAAAGAAAAGAAAAGCAAAGAAAGGTTTGTCGGCTTAGTGTAAGCAAGGCAAGTGTGTGTGTGGGTTAAACGCCAGAGGTCTGTATTATAAATAACAAAAATGGTTGAAACAGTAACCTGAAATGTAAAAATAACTTTTATTCATAAGCGTATTACATTCCGCGTAGCATGAAATCGAAGCGGCTAAGCTAAGCCACGGGCGGGGACATTAAGGGGCGGGAGGGGGAGGGTTTAATTATTCCTACGAGTTAGTATTTGGATAAGGAGATGCTAATAAATTGGGCATTTATCGATATTACCTGCTGATAATGATAATTAGCGCTCGTGACATTTTGAAATTGGCAACGTGTCGCGGCGCGACGGAGATAATCGTATGCTCGCGCTCGTAAGCCGCCTCGAACGCGTGAAAAAGGCCTCGTTATTAATTTTATTCGAAAAAGCTTGAATGACCGATGGCCGACGACGGCCTCGAGGCTATTAAGTTTGGCCGAATTGCTCCGGGAGAGATGATCGGCTTCGTAAACGGGATTCCAGATCGGATCTAGCCGCGAGTCGACCGGTGCATGAGGAGCAGGAGGAGGGGGCAGGAGGAGCTTCCTTTAGACAATGCGAGAGGATGCAGGACTAGAATCTTAATTGGCGCAGACGCGGGGAAGAAAGGCCGCCGTCGCCGTCGCCGCCGATGCTCTTTTTTCTTTCTTTTATCAAAGCGTGACGAATATAAAGACACAAACAGGCCAGACCGTAATAAATAATCCGTACTAGAGCTGTGCGTCCCTTTCCCCCTCCCTTCCTCGTCTAGGATTCTTAAGATCAATTGAGCCAAACCTTCGACTGTCATCGGATTTCTCCGGTTCTCTATTCGCGAACCTCATCACGCACGAAATTCGACGTTTTCGATCTTGCTTAACGTATGGTGGAACGGGCGGAGGGCGGGGGGATCGCAGCCACGAGAAGATCTTGTGTCAAAACTTCCTCGCGGATAGTGAGCGAATCTTCCGGGATCGGGAAAGCTCGTTGTCGGCGCTCCCCTATTTCTCTATATATCTATCTATCTATCTCTCTCTCTCGCTGCCTACCTGCATGCTTGCCCACCGCCCGCCCGCCCGACTCCCTCTCCCACTACTCTTCGACTCCCGAACCACTCCGTGGACTCCCACGTCTCGAGCCAGTTCCTTTTCCCTTTGGCGTCGACTCGTCGATACCGCAGCAGCGGCGAACGTAGGGACGATAGCCGCGGGAGCGAAAAGGACGACTGCCTTTGGATGAGGATCTTTCCCGTCTTCCTGCGGCCTTTTTCCGACGATCCAGACGACGAGGAAGACGGAAAATGGCGAAGCTGCGCGCCACCAATAATACCCTCACGCGACCCCCTCCCCCCCTCTCTCTCACTCACTCACTCACTGTACGTGTCTCTCTGTGGGAGGTTGAAAGGGTGAGAGGGAGAGAGAGAGAGAGAGAGAGAGAGCGCGGTGTAACATGCACAGAGGAGGTCCCTGCGTGTGTGCGTGCTTGTGTACTGTCTGGCCTGTCTGCTGCTGCCGCCGCTGCTGCTGCTGCTGCTGTGTCCATGCGTAAATGCCAAGGGAAATATACAGGAGTACGCGCATGTGTGACGTCGATCTGTGTGGGTTATATGGCGATGGCTGCATCGCGGGCTGTTGCCATGGCGACAGACGCTCGACGGCGTCGATGGCGGTGGCGGTGGCGGTGGCGGCGTCGGCGGGGGGGAGGGTGGGGGCAACGTCCCACCGTCGCCCAGGCGCGTACCTATGCTGCTCGTCAACCCCGGAGCAAGTGAACGGCCGCGAACCGAGCCCGGAGGGGAGTGCTGACAGAGAGAGAGAGAGAGAGAGAGAGAGAGAGAGAAATTTGTCCCGGCGTATCCGTCGCCACCCCGTCACCACCCCGTCGCTGACGCCCGGTACCCATACTTCCCTTCTCCTCGCCATTTCCTTCACCGCACCCCCGCACGCACCAACCATTCTGTACATGCCCATCACCACTATCCCCTCACACCCCCCCCTCTATATACCTATACGGACGGAGCGCGCGCGCGCTCTCTCATATTCTAATTACTCTTTTCTTCCTTCTCGTTTCCCTTAATCATTGTCCCCTTAGCCCTTTTACCTGCGACACGGAACGATATTTATACATTTCGGTACCAGCTGCCGCTACCGCTCGTTCGACTACTGCCACTGCACTATCCCAACTAACTCTCCACCACTCTCACTCTCTCTCTCTATCAATCTTGCTCTTTTTCACGGAAAGTCATAAATCTCGCTGAGCTTCCTCTGGCACACGACGGTTTAATCGGCATTGGTAAACACACCACCGGGCATGTAAAGCTTTTAAAGCTTATTATGCCCATTCGACGAGTCCCGCTCGGATTACTTACCTTTACGAAACCAGAATCTTTTTTTAAATAAATAAAGAGTTTATTTTTTTTAATTCGTTGACGTTTTTTTTCTTTTTTAATGTCAGAGCCATAACCCCAATAACCAACATCTGTTGCTGCGCGCGATCCTTGTTGAGATGATAATTATTAGTTGCTCGTCTTGTTTATCGAAAGGCAAATCAGAAAGAACAACGTAAGGAACGAATACGTTTTGGCTTATTGGCTTTTGGCGAAAAAGTATTGTTTTATTGGCGCTCGAGCTTACTTACATTCGTGAAATCCTGGATATGAAATTCCATGTGCTTGTTTTTAAACGTGCCCGACTCTCCGGTCTTCCGGACATTCTGGACATTAGTCAGCGAATGGCGCTTCGTTGCGATTTATATTAGATTTAATTAAGACGTGCAATGTCTTAATGTTATTAGTTAACGCAAAGCCGGGAAAATTGCACGTCCAATGTATTCCCATTACCAATACCAGCCCACGTACATTTATTATATATATGCCTCTTATAAGATTCTTTCACCGTAATATCGTAATTACCTGTAATAATAATTTCGCCCATGGAAATATAAATTTAATTACGTACGCGAAAATATATGCACACGCATGCCGTATAAACGCGCATAAGTATTATTATTTTTAAACGGGAAGCGATAATTATTACACGTTATGGATTATCGCATCGAGTATGCGGGTCGATTTTTCCATTATAAGGCTGAAACCGCGTCGTTATATCCACCGGCTGTTGTTCAAAATATCGAGACTCGCTTCCCCGATAATGCGATAGACGCATACAGTGTAAATAATTATAAGAAAACGGAATAAAGCAGGAGAATATTTAGAGTTAAGGGGGAGAGAGAAAGAAAAAAATGAAAGTAACGAGGGGCTCGAATTAGAAGTAAAAAAAAAAAAATATTGCTCTCGTATTGCTTAAAATGTCAGGCAGAAGAAGAAGAAGCGCGGACTGGGTAAACGGACGAAAACTGGGACAGAATACCATTAAAGTTCGCTCCATTCGCCTGAATTCTTCTAATGACAATTTCAATATTAAATACACAAAGTGTTACAGCTCATTACTCGCCGCACGGACGTTCTTAAAAACAAATTAAAAACAAACAGCAAATCGAACGTACAATAACTGCTTTATGTTTTTTAAAGCTATAATATGCCGCCGATATTCCTATGGCTTGTAGCCGTAGTTGTATATGAGAAAATAATAATAAATAGTAATATAATTCATGAAAAGCCTTGCGAGAGATCGTACAGTACAGCCAACCGTTCATATAAATAATACTTGTATCATTATTATTGATTCATTAATTCGTTTGCTGATACTTCTTTTGATAAATACAACTATGCATAATTCTGACTTCATCTGAATTTCAATGTAATTTTGTAACTTTTCTTGTTGCGCTGCGTCAGTTCGCTTCGTGATATACTAAGTATTTGAAATACACGATTCCTTAAGTATTAAGGTATAGGCATTTGTTTCGTCACGTTACCTCAAGTTTACATTACTTAATAGTTAATGAATATTCTCGAATAAAAGCGATACTTTAGATTAGCTCTGTGTGCGTATGCAGACGCGCGCATTTATACATTTATACGTTTATACGTGACTCGGAGATACCGAAGGTATTTTCCCGCACTAAGCCGCACTTCTTGCGTATTTTGTACACATTGAGAACTTTTCGAGCTGAAATATATATTAATTATTAATTCTCGCGTGAATCGTGGCTCATCATTCTCTATTAAAATCTAATGTAAATACTTATTTTCGAATGTGCTAATTCAATCAAGGCTCGTTTGAAAGTATTTTATTAAAAGATCGGATTGAATTAGTCAGATTACGCGAACGGTAATAATATTAATATTAATAATTAATAATTATAATAATTTCAGTTCATTGGTCGGATTAATATTGAGAGAAGGAAACGAATAAATTTATTTATCAATAAATAAATGCGTTCAGAAGTGTACATTAAGTGTTCGAATAATAACTCTTAATATTCAGATTGTAATAGACTAGAAAAGTTATTGGCTGACGATTCGGCAATTGTCTCCCGTAAAAAATTTTTTAACCCAAATAGAGTATGTGACTGTGTGAGGGAAAATATGTATTTAAAATTGTAAAGATTATTAAAAGGAATTCGGGATGAAATGTGGAAGCGTTCCTCCCGCCGGGATCGAATGTTTTTACAAAATTCATTAAAAAATAATTTTTACATTTAATCCGCGTGAATATATTTTAAATACGGAAATTTGAATTACAATAAATTCAGAACTGTAACTATAAAAGCATGCTTTCGCCGTATAAATATACTTTCTATTTCTTTTCTATTTTTCTTTTTTTTTTTTTTTTTTAATTTTGGAATATTTCATTCCATAGCCGAGGGACATTTGCGTTATTAGTCAGTCAGATTCCACTCTTTCTGATCTGACATTTATATTTTGAAGGTATTTGGTCATTGACTTTATGAATATACCTTTGATCGATGGATTAAAATGCTATAAACTGCGAACGCAATTTAAGCTATATATATGTATATGTATGTATATGTGCGCGCGCGCGCCTGCGTTTGTATATTATTCATCATCATTAAAATTTATAGTTAATTGGAACAAAATCATTTTTATTGATTCTTTTTTCTTTTTCTTTTTTTTTTTAAAGCCTTCTTGTCGCTCAGTGTTTTTATCTTTATAATAAAATGTTTTTTTAACGTTTACATTTATTTATTAACAATTAAAACTAAGCGGTGGTTCGCGTCAGTAGTTGTTTAAAATTTACTTATCCCAATAAATTTCTTTCAGCCCATTATATTAGATTAGTTTTGAATAGGTTGAATGGTAAGCGAAAATGTAAATATTTTCTTAATGATAGTCGAAGAATTTGACATGTTAAATATTTTACGTTATCCATTAGGTATATTATATCGTTAAAACAATGATCAGAACGACACTGACAATACGTTATTTAAGACCGAAAACACAGATAGAAACGACTCCGATGGATTTATTTTAACTGAAAACAATTTCCTTAAAAGCTGGCTTATACAAAATTCGTTAAATAATTATTGAAAAAAAGTACGTAACGCTACCGAGCCCCGGCACTTCGATACTTATTATTTATGCATACATATGCACGTAGATATAAAAGTAAATTGTAAATTTTCACGTTATTGTATCAATTAATGTATTAACAATACAATGTTTGTTTTCAATATTTAAAGTCGGCATGGATCTCGTGGAGCCGAAGTTAATCGGTGAAATTTCTTGTAAGCACTCGTTGTAATTAATCAATACGTATAGGGAAGAAACAGCTTTTACCTTTATTAAATAAAACCACACGTACCCGGACAATGACGACTTGTTTCATCAAGTGTTTATTCAATTGTATTACGAGCGTCGGTCGAGTTACGTTAATTTTATTCCATAAATGCATATATTTAATGAACTATTTTATCGCGAGCAGATTATTTGAGAGGGGGGTCGTCGTATTACAAAACCGGACGAAAACTCTTAAATGTCTTATTTATACGTATAAACGTTTAAAAAAAAAAAAAGATATTTCGTCGATTCTGCGCCTCGAATAAATTTACCCGTGCTCGGTGTCTTTCTTCACAATTTTAGACCAATTTTTGACACCCATCTTGCGATGTTACACGATCAATGATCCAAACGATCGAATTGCATTGGTAGGCTGAACTCTAACCTAGAAATTACGAAACGTTCGTGAAAAGACTACGGTTTTATTCTGCATTTCTTTCGTGCACGGGCTCGTCGGTCGTCGGTCGTCGGTCGCCCCCCACCCCCCCCCCCTCTCCGTCCTTGTCTCACCGTCCGTGCACAAGCAGCAGCGGTTCCTCGGCTAACGCTGTAACGTTAAGCTCACCTGCGCAAGTCTTGACGGCCGATTACAGTTGCAGACTGCACCTGTCACCACTAAAGAATTGCCATGTACTGCGAAAACCTAGAATTCTATTCCCAACTCCTCCCCCACCCCTCAATCCTCATTCATTCGCTTTAATATCTCGTTTTTGCGCTCGCGCTCGCGCGCTCCTCTATGAGCGGCAACGTAATTCAATCCAAGTTCGAATTCCGCAGTAATTGTTATCGACTGCCTCTAGTTATTAGCAGATATTGTACCTGCCATTATAACTATATAAAGAGATCCCTACCCAATAACCCCAATAACCTATCATTTCCAGCATTTTAATTACCTCGAACCTTTGTTTTTAATATTGTTTCAACTGCACGCAGTTCACCTAAAACAGAATTCTTTCATTCACTCGTTTATTTATTTATTGATTTATTTGATTATTATTTTCTACTTTTTAAAGAGATAGACGTACCGTTTACTCCCGCTAAACGAAGCTCCTCTTGTCAATTATTTTATTTATCGCTTCGGTCGAGAGAATTAATCCTTGATTTTTTTTTTTTTTTTTTTTTTTTTTTTTCATTAATATTAGGAAACCATTACGAATCATTATGACATTTTGCCGCTTACTGATATTTATATATCGCCTGGCGTCTTTTATAATTTTAACTTAATGACCTAAATTACTTTTGCGATACAAATGGCTCGTTTACATTCGTTCGGTGTATGTGCCCGTTTATGTAATGCATTAACATAGGCCTCATATTTTATGGCTCCGAGCATGTTGAGAATATTAAATAGTCGCGCATTGAAAAGCTACCTTTTTGGCCGAAACGTCGTTATGTAGGAGGTACTGGGCATTAAAAAAAAAAAAAAAAAAAAAGGAGAAAAAAATCAAGGGACTCCCCTCAACGTCAACGACGTATCCCGCGCCCCCTCCTCCGCCACATACCGAGTTCCTGCGAATAAATATAACGCGGAGATCTTTAATTATATTGATATCGTTTATGTGTAATTGCAGATCATGCAGTTTCACAACCAATTTCAATGGGCACTGGGAGGCGAGTCGGTGTCGGCAGTGGATTTCATCACCAAACATCAGAAGTCGGAGCCGTCCTCAGTCCCAGAAGCAGGTTGCTCTTATTTCCTTCAATTTTTATCTACTTTTTCTTTCATTAGCTCGTACGAAAGAATCCCTGCTAAATGAACCTTTACTTATATATCATTATGTAAATTAATAATAATAATAATAATAATAAAATCGCATAACGCGTTTTTTGGTCCGCGTCACGGTGAAACTCTTTTTAACAAAAGCTGTCGTCGAATAATAAATTCGAGCTTAGGCGTATACGCGCATACGCGCGTATATAGTCCGTGGAGGTTGGGACGGGGAGGGGGTGGTGGGTGGGTGGTAGACGTTCATGGACCGCACATAAATGGTTTAAGCGATTACCTAACGTTATGGCATTTTTTTTCAGCATAAATCAGCCGATACTAATATTAAAAACGAATGCTCGGCCATCGACAGCATAAATTTCTATCGAATAATAATTATTACGGATTTATAATAACAAACGCTAACCAGGCGGGCGCGTTTATGCACAAATCCTTTAATTTACGTGGAACGTTCGTTTTTTTAATTACTCTTTGTTGCTCTGACGCCAAAGGATGAGCTTAAATTAATTAAAGCAATATACAGAAATTAATATTTACTTATAAGCATTATCGTGTACTTTTTACGGCTTCTTTTTACCATCAAGTTCTCCTTTAATTGTTTTTCTAACGCTACTTATCTTTTAATGTCCAGTGTAAATTTTTTATTACTTTGAATGGCACTTGAAAAAAAAAATATATATATATATATATATGTACAAGGATCACGGTGTATGTCTTAAATGCAAAATTCACATACCATTCATAAGAATTTGACAATTATGGTTTTTTTGTTATGATAAATTATCTATGTATACGTAGTAATGCAAGGGGATACAAAAAAAAAATAATAATAATAATAAATTCAAACATGTAAAATTCATTCGTACATAAACGCAAACATTTATGTTCAAATATATTTTATCTGGTTTCTTTCGTTGCTTGTAAATAAATATAAGCAAATAATATTATACTATTTGCCATTGACGGCAATAGTAGGAAATAATAATTCTTTTCTAACGGTTTTCTCACCGAATCGCTCAAATGAATTTTACAATTTAATCGACAGATTATATAAACTCTTAATTTATATAAAATACGTATAATTAATTATGTCGACGTTAAAGAATTTATATTTTCACGAAGCTTCGTTGAAATCTTAAACATCTTATTAAATATCTTTCTACATTTGAAATATACAATAGGAGCTGACGCGCTAATATAAATGTTTATAATTATAATTATTCTAAGTATTTTGGAAAAGGTCTGTAATGGAATGATATGTAGAAATTGAGAATGGGACGACAAGGTAATCGAATAAAGTATTATTTTACGAAAGGAAATAAAATTAAACCTATGGGATAATACTGTTTAGTCAATAATTTACATTGATCGACGGATAATATATATGAGGAATAAATACTTTTAGTGAAACCGGAGGACTCGGAGTTAAAATGGTCGAATACGTTCTGGGATCGAGTCCTACGACGCCCAAGGAGTTGGAGCCGCGTATGGTGTCTCTCAGATTGGTACGTAAATCTTCCTGACCCCCTCCCCCAATATCCTCTCACCCGCCTTTCCCCTCCCGAGCCCGTCCACGGACCGTCACGGCCAGCCACCTCGTCCCGCCCGCCACTCGCCCCTCTCCTTCCCTACTTTTTTTCCCGCTCTGACACACTCGCTCGCTCAATCACTCTCACTCTCACTCTCACTTTAGCTGAACATCTGCCTGCGTGTAAACTAATGTGCTGGCATTGCTTATTACAGAACGACACGGACAAGAAGGACAAGGATAAAGGAACGGCAAGCCCCTTCGATAGCTCAAAGGATGACACTGGTCCCCAAGGAAACGGACTCTCTTCTCAAAATGGTCTCGACGACGACAAAGGATTCAAGTGAGTATTTATTATTATATTAACGCCCGTGGAAAAACGTCGTCGCTACTTTAACGGGGAACACGTAGTTTTCAAGTCGCACGCGATATGCAATCGTCAAGGACTGGCTGGCCAAACCTTATCATTGTTATTATTACTATCACGAGCATCGCCATAAAAACGTCATCCTCGTGTCTTTATCGTTATATCTGTCTTTTTATTATTGTTATCGTTTTTTTTCTTCAAAAACGTATCGATTCCTACAGGCGATGGGTTACCAAGACCTTCGGTCCTCATTGAGTCATCGGTGACACAAATACATTATTTCGAATTTTAAATGCTCTAAGCTGGCCAATTTCATAAAAAAGTCCTTCGATCCGCTCCCGTCCTCGGTATCCCACTATATCACGATCTTTATCTCGATCGTCGAGTTCTTAAGCTCGTGCATAATTTTCCCTACTAATGAATCCCTCGGCCGTTCGCGCATTACTTAATTGCGGATAGCGCATTAGATATTAATTGAACCGGCGGCGATCCTTTCGCCACCAGATGTCTCTCTCTCTCTCTCTCTCACTCTCTCACTCACTCACTCTCACTCTCATAATTTTCTCGGCACGTAACCAAACGTCGACTTTCCAGATTGAATTATTGGTGGGCGCGCGGGTACGTGTGAGGGACATTTCATTCTCGTAATCCATTAGATCCCAAGTGGCAATAGGCGGTCGGGGAGAGCGAAAAGGGGGGGTCGCGTGCTTGTTGAATAAGAGGGAAAACAGCGAACGCAGTCCTTGGCTGTTTATTTATAAAGGGCGAGAAAGGATCCTGGAGCTCCTTCGGCTAAATCTCGAGCTCACCGGTCGAAGCAAAGAAGCGCGAGTGGTTGGCGGGAGGGGAAGGGACGTGGTCGGTTGTCCGAGAGGACATTTTTCCGATGAAAATAAGTTTGGGTTGGTCGTCGTCGTCGTCGTCGTCGTCGTCGTCGTCGATTGTGACACGGGGATCGAACGAGCAGCGGGCGAGCGAGCGAGCGACCGACCCAATGACGCCCGGCTCCTTTATATTCAGCTCTCGCACGAACGGCTACGGTCGGCGAGAGAGAGAGAGGGTGGGAGAGGGAGGGAAAGAGAAAGCGAGAGCCGAGGGCTCCGGCGCTGCGTAAAAACAAAACGGTGGCTGTCAAGGGCGCGTGTGTACACACACGCACGGCGCCCGGCCAATGACAGGAGCAGCAGCAGCAGCAGCAGCAGCCGTAGGAGGCCGCGCAGGAGATGTGGCTATTTTACAAGTCGTTGCTCGTCGCGACCGGTCAACGGTTCGCTCGTCCGGGAGTTCGCGACCGCCAGCGCGCTCCTCTGTGACATGGAGCGACACCTGGCGCCGGGCCTCGGTCTGAGCTCGGCGAGCTACCTTATCGGCCGCCGGGTCGGTTCTCCTCGCCGTCGGTATTGCAGATCACTCGCCGAGATGATTACCGGCGCGACCGCGTCCGCCCGTTTACTCTATTCTGCCGGTTCTCTTTTCTCATTTTCCGTATACCTCGCTGCTGCGGCACGACCCACGCTTATGGCCAAGGTAGGTCCGTGTCGCCGGGAGTTTTTAAAGGTTCGCTTACGCGAATGCGTCCAATGAACTCGATAATAGGTGATAACTAACGCTCATAACACGCATTGCGCTCTCTTCTACACTATTGCCACTCCACTACAGAGCCTAGTTAATCCATGAAAACTCGCCATCGCAGAGGCATTTCTTTTCCATCTCCCTTTCTCTGCTTTTATTTATCAATTTAATCGACGTCTCGTATCGGTTACACATGCCTGCATGTGCACGCTTCCATTCGATATAGATAATGGCCGTCCGAAGGCATCGAATTTATTCGGCCGAAGAAGTCAATTATCCAAACCGCTGTCGTCGGGCGCATCGGTTGTAAAAGTAAACGCCGGAATACATAAGCGTATTGAATTGTCTTGGAAGTGCATTGGAATTTTTTTTTTTTTTCCTTCCTCTTAACACTTTCCAGGTCCGGCGCGCGCTCTCTTTATGTTGTACTTTTGAAACAAAGGCGCTCGTAAAACCATATTGAAAGCCAAGAAAGGAAAAAAGGGGTGGGCGAGGGAGGGGGGGGGGAAAATAAAGGGGCAGCGAGTGAGACAGATAAGCTACATTGTGAGAACATTGTTTTATTATGAATAAAAGATTCTTTGGGAGCACGGTCGGTTAATTTCATTGGCCGTGACAGTGTCGCCGAAAGCGGGAAATCATTTGGCCGGTAGAGTCCCCGGCCGAGTAGTAGGAGTTAAGTAGTTACGCCTCTGGTTAATAATTTCTCCCTTTTCCGGGCTCGGAGCCGCTCGATTCCGCAGAAAATATTTAATTAATTTAATTAAGTTAACGGCGGAGCCCATCTAACCATAATCCAGCCCGAGTAGAGAAATTAGAAATGTCCCTCCTTCGTGAGTAGTCTTTGAAACGTCGTCGGTGACGGCTTGGCGAGGGAGGAAGGGGAGGAAGGGGGAGCCGCGCGATGGCCTCGTCGCTCTAGAAAGATACCGAGGCACACGCAGGTACACACGCGCGCAGAGTGAAAGATAGATACATAGAGAGCGAGAGAGAGGTGGTGGGGGGAGACGTCTGGCAGAAAGGCTACTTAAGGCAGGGAAGAAATATTGCTTGGCTGAGGTTGCGTTCGCCGCTCTCGTAACTGTGCTCTCCTTTGCATCGTTATTACGCGAACTAGAGACGAGCGGCGGCTGAGGCGGCTTGCGGTACGCTTACGTACGTACACTGGCCGGTCTCACCGTTATTACGATACACACGGGACCAGACGCAATTTTTCATCCGCATTTTCGGATTACCTCCGGCTTCGAGAGCAGCAGCAGCCACCCCCCCCCCACCCCGTTTCTCGTCTCTTCTTTAGGACAATATCCGCAAAAAATGTTACAGTTTATGCGCTTTGGCTGAAATGGCGGCCACTACCACTATACGCTTTCTATTAAATTCCCAGGTTGTTAAAGTTATAGAAAGTGTGTTTCACCGATCGTATCTTCTCTTTTGTTGTTATTGTTGCTGCTGTTGCCGCTGCTGCCGCTGCTGCTGCTGTTGTTGTTGTTGTTGTAATTGGCCAATGAGCGCGCCATAATACATTATTACTGTAGGTGCATAAAATTCGAAAAATTCACTCGGCCGCGCGATCGCTACGCGAACATTTACGCTGCCCCGTATAACGTATAATGCCGTTGAGCTTTCGATCTCCGCGCCTGGCCGAAATTATATTGGAAAACCGCTAAATACGCGGTACTCCCAGAAAAGGAAAAAAAAAACAAAAACATAATAATAATAACAATAATAACAATAATAATAATAATAAAAGCAGCAAGAAATCGAACGCTCGTTACGTAATTCGAATTCTTGGGCATTGTTTTACAGCGCGTACTCGTTCCTCGGTGCGTCTGAGCTATGGGTTTAAACCAAATGAAAATAAAGAAAAGAAAAAAAGAAATAATGTACTGTTAAATCAATAACTGATAAATCCGTTCGACGGCTAATTAAAAATCAAACAAAAGTCGCAACTGTCGGTTCCGCCACGTCGTATTATCATGACGCTAATAGCTGCGGGAATTTTTTTTTTTTTTTTTTTTTTTTTTTTTTTCTTAAACTACTCGAAGCTTTTAGCGTTCGACGTCTCCGGGACGAAGAAGGAAATTCGCTCCCGTAGGAGAGCACAGACCCTGGCGATCCGTAACTCCACGGATTCCGATATTATTTTAATATTATCCAATGAGATTAGCGGTTATTATAACAGGAAGAAACGGATGGAATCACTCGGATGGAATTACTGTTCGTAAACTTCGAAAGAGCTATCATCGATCGTTGACGAGGATCGTTTGTACATATAAAGAATGACTCGACCGAATTAGACGTCTGCTTCGGCTCCTTCTTTCCCTTTGGATTTTTTTTTTCACAATCAACATTCTCACAGACACACGTGTACACGTATTGTTACATTGTTATATTTATTTACTGATACCTTGCCCCTCCAATGAGTTTCACGTAAATCCATACATTAATATTAATAACTATAATGGTATTATTATTAATTATTAGTATTATTATTATTCGGCAACAATAGCTAAATGTTTAAAAATGTTAAAAACGTGGTATTGTTAATGTACGTAAGCTTTTAATTTAAAGCTTAAGGGACGTAAAAAAAAAAAATGTGTACACGTACAGCGAAAAAGCAAATCAGTTTTAAATACTAAATACCGCACTCTCCGCGCCGTTAATTAATATTAATTAATGAATTAATCGGCTTTTGCTGATTTATTTATTTATTTATTTATTTCGTTTTCTCGTTATCGGCTAAGTTATGTATGCTTCCGAGGACACAATTGTCCATAAGCTATGAATTCCCCCCCCCCTAAAAAGAAAAATTCCTCAATCAGCAAAGTAAACTTTCTAATCTGACGATTAGAGACGAGCGTTAGGAAAGAGGAGAGACTATTAGGAAATGAAGTGGTGGCAGCCGTAATGGTGCCGGGAATATGTAAATCCGTGGCGAGCGTCGCGTAGACGTACGTAATTTTTTGACACGGCGACGGGCGGCGGGGGGAGGGGAACTCATCCAACGTAAATGAGTGCGGGTGTACGGGCCGTTGTAATGCGCGAAAAGGCCCGAGACGTCGTGGATTAAGATTGAGCAAAAGGCTCGCGGCGCCCCGCCATCTCGCGTGAAAACGTTGCCAATCCTCGTTAATATCAGTTCCGTTATAATTTGCAGTCGGACGCCGGGTAGCAGGCAACCGTCACCCGGCGAGGAGGAATTCCAAAAGAATGCGACCCTAGCGGTGAGCACCGGCGCCGGCGGCGTCGTCCTCCTGAAGCCCGGCGTCGACGTGATGGGCGGCGGCGAGGAGCACTTCATGACCGCATTCGCCCCCGCACCGCCCCACCACCTGCAGCATCACCAGGCCCCGCCTGCCCATCATCTCCAGCACCCGCACTCGCACGCGGCCCAGCTGTTCGGGGCCCAGGGTCCACCCCAGGGTCCCCCGCCCACCCAGCAACAGCAGCAACAGCAGCAGCAACAACAGCAGCAGCAGCAACAGCAGCAACAGCAACAGCAGCAGCAACAACAGCAGCAGCAGCAGCAGCAACAGCAGGGCCCGCCACAGCCGCAGGACACGAGCGGCCACTTCGACGTGCAGGTGAGCCGCTTTTACTAATTACTCTTTGTAATTTCTTTTCCTCCTCCTCCACCTCCTCCTCCTCCTCCTCCTGCTTCTGCCCTCGTCGCACTTGACCTGCCGTATCGATGTCAAGGCGCGGCGCGAGCTGTCGACTTCCAAAGGAAATTCTCACCTCGGAATAAAGAAAGCAGTGGCACCGGAGAGCCGATAAATCATTTCCGATTATTCCGATTCTTATCTCTCGACGTCTCGGATTATTTTAGCCCCAAGGATCCTCTAGGGATTTGCAACTGTCCCATTATCATTATTAGTATCATTATTATTATTACTGCTACTACTACTACTACTACTACTTGAGCACGCAGGTGGGCTCGTGCGAGGGATAATTTTTCAAGCCGTGGTGGCGAGAGGGGGTTAGGGGGGGTCGAGCAGCAATGGAAACGTCTCGGTCGATGTATATTATTGGCATTTTTACATTAAAAACTTTTATCGCCATTGTGATCGATTGGCCGTAACGCTGTGCGTAGCCGTGTGTATGTGCTTGGACGATAAGAGTCGACAATTACGGAAAAGTTAAAACGGTATCTGGAATATTGAGCGTGTGTCACCGCGAGTTTTGCCTTGAAATTAACTTTGTAAGAGTTTGTACAAGTAGAGGAGGAGGAAAGAAGAAGAAGAAGAAGACGACGACGACGACGATGAAGACGAAGAGGTAGAAGGATAAGTAAATAAAAAAAAAAAAAAAAACCTTTCGGGCCGCTCGCTAAATGAGAATTATTGACACGTCTCGCGGGGTTATTGGGGTGGGACGAGGAGGAGGAGGAGGGGGAGGTGGTGGAGGAGGAGGAGCCGAACGTTCGAATTGCTTAATCTACGGTATAATCCATAAAAGCGTAGATAGCGTTTATTTGCAATTGCGTATTATCGTAAAATTTATATTCTAAATAATAGATAGCACTATTTGCAAAGTCTACAACATAATCAGTGTATTTTTATCGAGCGGACTTTTTATTCGCGACTAGATTGAAAAAAAAAAATAATAAAGGAAAAGAAGGAACGAAGAGACAAAAAAATTAGAAGCGGGCGGCGCTACGTCGTGGTGGAACTCTATTATAATAGATTCTCGTGTCGTTTCGCACATAATCAAGTACGAAACTTCGTTTTTTTTTTTTTTTTTAATTACCGAGCGGACGCTGTCGTACACCGTACACCGTACACTGTACACTCCCACACTATACACATGTGGCGGAGGCTTGAAATTTCGTAAAAATAAAATTCAGTTTTAAAATGTTCAATAATCCGGAATCAGGATATCGCAGCGAAGCCCCGGGAGTCGTGGCAAAAAGTAAAGAGCGGGTGGGTGAGGGGAAACCAACTACGCTCATTTATTTGTTGGCATCGGATACAAAGTTTACGTCCGATATAGCCGGTATTTATTTAATTTCGATAACTTCGCAAAACTTTCGAGCGCGTGATTATTATTATTATTATTAATAGATAATGATCGATAATGAGACGAGATGAGATTATTAATAACGCGGTGGAGAGGGAAGGGGTGGGGTGGGTGGATGGGGGTTCTTATTACGATCGTCGTCGTCTTGGAGAGAGGAATGGCGAATAATAATAATAACAAGCGAGTACGACCACTCGGTAAGCAGCGGGACCTGCAAAATATTTATATCAAAGAGCCACCTCGGGGGATTATTTTTACGATTAGACTATACGATTTATCAAGACAAAGTGGGCGGCTTATCTCAATTTTGTTTTCCACGCCTTTTCCGCGGCTTTAGATTCGGCTCATTATTATTTAAAACGGATAGCTCCCGGGTCGCTTGTTGACAACAGTGGTATGGGGGGGAGGGCAGAGGGGAGAGCAGAGAGGGAGAGAAGAGGGGGGCGGCCCTAATAACCAAGTAAAATGCACCCCTTAATGACCGAGTATAACGCAAATATTTAATAAAGGCACGCGGCCGGTGGAGCGTGTGTCGCCGGCCTTGAAGAATTTCCTTATAAAACTGCAAAAGGAAAGCTCGGGACGTAAATTTTTTTATGAAAATTGACTCCCCCGCACCCCGTAGCCGCATCCAGCCTACAAAAGGAGCCTCGTCCTAGACCGTACGGATTGACACGCCATGTGCTTCTTACCAACGTAGTGTGGCTGCTCTCTGCTCCCGATATCGATGGCTGCCGTAACCGGCTACCCCCCCCCCCCACCCTGCTGCCCTGCCCTATATCTAGCCGGGATACGCCGCACGCTTACCACGAGACGAACGCGAGGCGAAGAGAGAAATCCCCTGGAGCCGGGTACCGGCCTTGGCTCGCGAGTCTCGGATTTGACGCCGCTGGACTGTTTTTCCGCTCCCTCCGACGTGCCCTCTCGCCTCACCCCGTCAACGCTCTTCATATTTTCGTCCCACTAGCCGGAGAAACAAGTGCCCCCCCCCACCCCCTCTCCTCCTCTAAAGCCCTACCGGCTTCTTCGCTAACGAGGGGCCGGGGTGTGCGAGTCTCGCCAGCCAGCCAGCCAGCCAGCCAGCCAGTATCACCAGGGCAAGAAAGAAGCACCACTCGACCGACGTGGGTGGGGGTGCCTCACGGGTGTCTCCCGGGTGCCGTTCGCGCACGTACATCATCGTATATAGCCCGGCGCCTCGGCACAATTTCCCATTTCGTTTCGATCCGGCTCTCTAATTGTCTTTTCTGCACCTCCGCCGACTCGACACGCGCTCGATGCGTGCGCAAGGGCTCCCGTCCTCTCTCTCCCCCTCGCCGCCACCTACCGGTTCGGGGGTTGACACCACCACCGACTCCCCTATTATTTTTTTGTTTTTTCCCCCCTCGAGCCTCTTCTCCCGCCTTCTCGGCTCGGAATTATTCATGTAGCCCCCTCCTCCCCCGCCCCTCGTCGTCCAGTTATATTCCAGCGAGTAATATCCACATTATGTTGTCCGCTTCGTCCGAGCCGCCATAAACATATACATTTATTGATCTTACTTATTATTGCGGGCGCCCGAGTGCCCGCCGAGAGGATATACACTCCGTATAAACTCTGCTGCGCACTGGTGCGATCAACACGCGCGATCCCCATCCTCCCTATAACATCTATCCCGCGCTGATGTTCTATAATTCTTTCGAATTAACGAGTGCGCGATATTAATTGTACGCGACATTGGATAAGGATGAAGATGAGCACGCCCGGCGCGATTATGGATCGACTCGGGTAAAGATCAAAGGGGGACGTTCGACGCTCGATCGCGTTAATGCCAGCTCCTATAAAGAGAAGAATCCCTCCGTGAATATCACGTAGATTTATAAAATATTAAAATTTCATTCGAAGGAATCCGCGCTCTCCGGCGAATACTATTTCATCACTTAATGACGCGATAATGCCGTCGGGTTGGGGGGGGGTGGGGAGGGATCAGCCTCGAGGCGGCGTTAGAAATGAAACAAAACGTATACTGGATTCGCTTTTAAATTAATAGAAATCGACAGCCGTGGGATAGAGGAACAAAAAGGGGGCTGCGAGGTCGTAAGGGGGCGGGGGCGGGGGCGAGGGAGGACTGTGTTACGAGGGATTGGATACGGAATAATAAAAGGAGCCGGGAACAAAAGAAGCGAAAGGTAGATAAAAGTAAATCGTAGACAATAAAAAAGGCCGGACTGCCCGGCGCAGCACTAACACAGAGAGGAATGTAAAGAGTCGGTGGTCTATTCGTTTCTCGGACTCGTCCTCGATCCTCGATCCTCGACGGCGCGCAATATATAAATCACGGCCAGTCACCTACTTTGAGGGATACATGCTCCGATACCTCGGCACACGATATCAGGGCCGCCGCCGAGTCCGCGTAAAAGCTCCCTATAGATAGAGAGAGAGAGAGAGAGAGAGAGAGAGAGAGAGATTTATTATTGCGTTTGCCGGGACGTTATTGTTCCCCGAGCTTTTAAGGGCAATCTCAATTAGCCAGGAAATGTGCGGGGACTTTCCCACAGGTGGAACCGATTCTTGCCCGGTTTTACGAATAATTTTCCTTCCTCGACGACTTTGAGGAATATTAATGCCGGGATTGCTGCCACTGCTGCTACTGCTACTGCTGCTGCTACTGCCGCGGAAAATTAAAATCAAGTAAAATTAGTGCTTCATTTAATATGTACCCGTGGGATACGGCCACCACCGCCGCCGCCGCCGCCGCCGCCGCGCCACCGTCGAGCATTTTAACAACTACTCCCTCGCACTACCTCGCACTACCTCGCACTACCTCGTACTTTATGCATCGAGTTATAGCGAAAATTATAGTAGTCTACAAAGTGCGACCTTCTCTCTGAACTGTAAAATAAAACTAGACTCTTTAACGGTAGGCTTTCTTATATGCATGGCGCAGGATTAACGCGCTTGCGCATTATCGAGAAACTCCCAAGTTTTACGAAATACCGAAAGAAACTTTTCTCCAACAGAGAAAAGTCCCTCTGCCCCTCTCTCGCTCTCTCTCTCTCTCTCTCTCTCTCTCCGTCTCCGTCTCCGTCTCCTTTAGCCGGACTTTTTGAATAAATTTCCGACTTACGAAAGAAAGAGCCCTTAAAAAAGAGTATTTTCAATGCCCTCGAGAGAAGAAAAGAGAATTTTTTTTTTTTTTAACAAATTCGGAGGAATATTCCAAGGAAGAAGCGTGTCCGGATTCCTTTAGTGCCGCCGAGAATTAATAATTGATAATCATGAATTCCAGGTGCCGATATGTAAATCTCTCCTTTCCCCCCCCCATTCCTCTCCTTCAAACGGGTGATCACATTAACACATTTAGCCCGTATTTTGTCGGGATTTCTCCGACACTCGAGCGGCGGGGATACTCTTCTCGGGCGAAAAAGGTCGTCGCGTCGGCCGTGGAAGTAGAATTGCACCGTCGAACTCGGAAACAATGGCATTTCTGGGCAATTGCATTCTGAGCTTTTACTGCCTGAATTACCTTAGCCGCGAACAATATGTAAATATTTAGTGGCCCATAAAGTGCCCGGGCGCGCGATACGTTCATCCTTTATTATTAATCGTCCCGTCCCCCCTCCCCCTCCCTACCTCCCTCCGCCCTCTTCGCCGCACGTCCGCGCTTACTTAACTTAATCACGCGAATTAAAAAAGTTTCGCCAAACTGCATTTCGCGCTAATTAGTTTTTAATGTAAGCTTTTTTTGTCGTGAGGACAAAGAAGGGGATAGAAAAAAAAAGAAAAAAAAGAAGAAGAACAAAGTAGTGGAGTAAACAAGATAGATAGGTACTGCTTCTTTTTTTCACTCCCCCTCCTCGCCTAAAAAACAGATTATCCTTTATTAGGCGCAAACGCACGAGCACGCGCGCGCGCGCGAACGGAGTAATATATAACAAGCCGGAAATAAAGTAATTAAAAAGGCATTCGCTGAATTTTTATTTTACTCGTAGCTGAGCCGAGCCGCGCTTTACATCTATGTGTTTCTATTTCGCGTGTAGTGGGTATTATTATTGTAGCGCAATAGAGATTAGATTGAAGAGCGGAGAGAATTTATTAATAATTAATTAATTGTATGCTCTCTACCATGATATATTAAATCTGTTGATTGTAAGGTACTTCGAAGTCGGTAATTGAATATTATTTTCCGGTACGTCTTATTACGTACAGAATGAAAAATTAAGAAGATTCTTTTACGATTTGCTAGAAAGTTCGTGACTTTTACAACAAATTACAAACCGAGATAAACGCTTGTAAAAAAGAAAGTATGCTATTTTTAATGTTTTTTAAAATGCGATAGTTTTAGTGAGCGGAGACTCGCCGATTATTAAGTAAAATTACATTATAATTTCACCGAGTGAGTCCTCGCCGTGGCTTTTACTTTTACTAATGAATCTTTATACCACTCCCAGACAAAATATAATAATAATAATAATAACAACAACAACGACAACAACGACAACAGCAACAATCCTTAAATTCAAAGCGAATACGAAATATAATAAAAGAATTATATAATTTTTTATAATTCGAAATATAATTTCGAAGCGTTTAGAGTTTAATTTAGTACTGGTAAGCGGCTGATGCTGCTGCTACTCCCGCTCCCGTGTCTCATTGTAATTTGCAAAAATTTGCGAAAATCCCGCAATACTGTTGAACACCGTTTTTTTTTTTTTTTTTTTTTTTTTTAGTGCGGATAATTGCCATTTAATTAAGGTTGACAATTCAAGCCAGTGTAATAGCACTGGTGGACTTATTTTGGAAATAAATGTGAATAAATATGATGTGAAGCGCGGGCGGAGGGGCGGGTGGGTAGGGTGGGTTCTTCCTGTGGCCTCGGAGCTAACTTCAGCCACGGCTGCGAGGTCGGCCAGCTAGTGACAATCGTCTCATCAGCTGACAATCAATGTTACTTCACAAGTCGGATCCTGTCCCGGATTACGCGCTACGATCGTATTATTTTTTTTCTCTCTCTCGGCTCCCCGCCCGCCCGCCGGTCTGACGGAACTCGGGCTGGACTACTACTACTACTGCTGCTGCTGCTGCGGCTCGCCGCGCCGACGAGCTCGATAGGATTTTCTTCAAGGTCACGGCGTCGTTACGACGCTGTTGCTCCTCGCATTCTCGGTGCTCGGTATACGCGTGCGAAAAAAGCCTTTCCGGTTCTCGGTCTACGCGCTCACGTATTTTTCCTGCACATCGCGAAACACGATGCCGTCCCACGCTTCGCTTCCCCGCGCATTGCTTTTTTTTTCTTCTCTCCCTCTCTCTCTCTCTCTCTCTCTCTGTGCACCTTCTCATTGTACGTTCGTGTGCATGTATTGTCTCTCTTCCGTTGGTTATTCTTAGCTCGGCCGCCTCCCCGCCATTGTACGGCTCGTGCTTCTCGAAAGAAAAGTATACGTCAGCCCCGCCAAGTTCACGGTAAAGCCGCTTCAAATTGACTCTTTAATACACACGCAGGCATTGTCCGGCGACCCCGCTCGCTTACGCCGGCCTTAGACCAGATGGATCTGTCGCTGCTTGTTTAGCTAGAATGATACCGGTCGGATAAGGTACGTAGCCGCCGGTATCGATGGATCGATACGAGCTTATCGCGCCGCTGCGGAGCCGCTAAAAACAGTCGAGAAATTACGCTTGGCTGTATTTTCTTGCGTTGCGAAGCCGTGTGCTGTATCGACTCCGTGCTGGACGCCCTTCCCCTCCCTTTATTTACCCCCCCCCCTCTCCTCGCTCCTTACGTTGTCATACTCGAGCGAGTATGACAGTAGCGAGTAAAGTACAAGTAGACTTACTTTGTAAATCCAAATTATCTTTTCACGTCTTGTGCGATTCGTCGCTCGTCGAGTATTTTATTTCAATGGGATTTCGATGATTTAGCCCGAAACGGTGCGCCGTCGCTGTCGCGGTTTTCGTCATTATATTTTCTACCTCGTTTTTCCATTCGGCGGAACAAATAATGGAAAAGGGGTTAAAGCGCACACGCGGGAGAGAGAGAGCGAGAGAGAGAGAGCGAGTAAGTGTGTGTGAGTGTGGGATGGGAGGAGTGAGGAGGAGGAGGAGGGGAGGGGTGACGGACTCGAGCCAAAGCGAACGGCAGCGCGTCGGCTTAATACAACACCCACTTTACTTCGCTTATGTGCGTGTTCTACATGTTGGATAGGGCTGCGAGGATGACGAGAGGGAGGGAGGGTGGGAGGGGGGCGGTAGAAGGTGGCGACTCTAGTAGATCCGGCAAGGAAAGAAGTGAGGTGCAAAGGGACGGCGGAGAGACGCAGAGACCATGATCGTATTATTACGCGAATGGTTCGCCTGTTCGTGCTCGACGGTGCATGACGCGATTCTCTCTCCCCCGCCTCCCCCCTCCCCCCATTACTCCCCTTCGTTCGCCCCGTACTTACTACTACTACAGGTCTTCTACACTCGTAAACCTTTTACCAGTGTATTTTTCCTCTCGTTCTTTACTCTTTACAGAAGTTTTTTTCCATCGACGAGTCTCCCGATCCCTTGCGTATAATTTTATCCTCCGGCCCCACCATCCCCCTATATCACATACTCTCTCTCTCTCTCACACACTCATTCTCCCGTACGTACGTACGTGCCTTTTTTTCTCTCTTTACCTTTGTGCTCCTTCCTAGCGCAATTCGATTATTAAGGAGTGACTAGGAAGCTCAAAAGCATTACGAAATAGGATTTGCCGGAAAGCGCGAAAATGAAGCAGAGCCTTTCATCTTGAAACTTTCGTTTACGTAAGAAGGAGGCAAGAGCAAATGTTGAGCATATCCTTACCAGTCAGCGGAATTAAATTCACGTCCTTTGATTGAATCTCGTGCTTAATATCTGGAGATAAGTAAATCCCTTTGTATACAAATCGTCCGAGTGCGCCCGCGCTCTCCTTAGCTCCCTGCTTGTTATTATTAAACCGCAGCATTTTACGTATGGTTTTTAATGTAATTGCACGGAACGAATAATTTATTAAACGTGTTGAAATTCCCTATAGACGTGGTAGCTTTAAAAGTAAAAGAAAAAAAAATCTTAACATAAATAAATAAATAAAATGCGGCAGTAAATGATTTTATTACAGGGCTCTCTTGTAATTTCAATTACATGCAAAACTTTACGACACTTCATTTCAAAACTAAATGTATAAAAATTTTTTCTCGCGAGAGGCATTAACCTCTTTTTTATATAATTGAACCGATAATTGAAATTTTCATTGTACAACAAAGTAAGTGTTTCTTTTTCTTTTTTTTTTTCTTCTTTTTCTTTTTCTTCTTTTCGTAAATATTCTCTTTTATGTAATTTGGCTTCAATAGTTCAATTCTATTTTCATGTTATTATACCGGCTTTTTTCTCGCTTAAATATTCGAATGCTAATAAATGCATATTATTACTTAACTTAAGTTGAACGTAAAGAACTGTAATGCAGATCAAAGGGGGTTTATTAATAAATCGAGAGCTTACCAAGGCTTGAAGTTAGTACGGACATCGATGACATGACGAAACTGTACAATGTAATTTCTTAAATGTAAATTAATTACTATTAATAATAACATTTAAATCGCTAATACTCCGATATGGAATTGGAAGCATTTAATTTCTTTCTTTTTTTCTTTCTTTCTTTACGATCGTTAGTTAAGCATTTTTCAGCTGACTAATTACAGAGAGCACTTTTCCTTAATAATATATACAATTACGATAGCCAATTAGCATTGCGCATATAAAGCGCACAATGAATATCGAACGAAGGCGGTTAGCGCGCCTGGATTCTTAGCGCATATCAGTGTATACTTACGTTTACATAAATGTATGTATGTATGTATGTATGTATGTATGTACGTACGAATGAATGTATAAAGTAAGCCAAGTGGGTGAAGCGTTGAAAGTATATTTGGCCAAGCCGAGGCTGAAATGGGGCATTTTTATTTGATAATTAAGCGATCGGGGGTTGGATCGTTAGCCAGCCGATTTACAAAATCGGTAGTGGATCATAATTTTTTACTTGGCTGAAAAAACCTTTAACGCGAGTCGCGGCAACGTTTATTTATAACTCTAAAACGTTATGTCTCGTATGTCGTAAAACAGCCGCGTATTATGTAAAATAAGAGAAGGAAAAAGAAAAGAAAAAAAGAAAGAAAAAAAAAGAAGAACGAGAAGAAGAAGAAGAAGAAGAAAGGAAAGAAAATAGTTGTTGGTCGGCGGCTCGTGTTAAAAATACAATGGCCGCCGATGTAGTTTGCATCGCCTCGTCTTGCTTCTTGCTTACACGAGGTCGTCTCCCCTTACTTACATTCTAAATGAAAAACTTAGCCGACGATTATTTATTAATGTTATGAGGCAAGCAATCGATAGCGTTTATTTATTAGGCATGGCCTGTAATGTTTATAGAAGGGAGGGAGACGCTAGTGACACTAGCTACATCGGCTCACGCGATGATACCGGGTTAAGGCCTCGAGGATTTTACGTCCCACTGATCGCTGGGAACAATCTTATCATCCTCTAGGTGTAAGTAGTGTAAGGGCGGGGAGGGACAAGTCGGTGCTCGTGTGATTCCGGCCTAAATCACAGCCGACCGCTAATTAGCAGCGCTAGCTCGACGCGCGACCCAGAGCTACTTCGGAGTACCCGGGACAGTCCAAGACTCGAGGAGAAGACTCCCACCCACCGCCTGTCACTCATACCGCGTGTATTTTCGATGCGCCGTTCCCTTACGTAACGGTATGCGAAAAAATTCGTCGACTCGACTTGGTGAGAGAGAGAGAAAGTGAGAGTGAGATAGTGAGAGAGAGACATTAATAATGATGCATTGACAGGGATAACAATTAGCGGACGGACGATCATCCAGGGTGATTTTGTCCCGCGTAACTTACGTCTCCTCCCTGTAGAGGGCACACAAGCGGCTTGCCATTACCGCGACTCTACAAATTTACCCGTAAATTAGAAAATAATTTTCCCTCGTCGCCCTAATCCGCTGTTAAATGGCTTCAAAGTACAATCGACGGCGTAATAACGGTCACTCCGCGTACCTTTCTCATCCAACCCTCTTCATACCAACGCGCCGCATACAGGCCTCGCAAATTTGGGTTACGTTCAAGCCGGTCAATTATCGATGTATGTATAAGAGCTCGCTCTTGTGATTTATCGTGGCCAGGAGCTGGGATACTACCGACAGCGACCACCGACAGCAACCACCGACGAGTAGCGTCGTCGTCGCTAACCAATTCGCCGGCCTCCCTACAAAATAATCCCATAATCACTTTGAATAACTAATCGACCTGCCTGGTCTTTCCGCGACCTCTTCCTCCACTTATTTCCTTTCCACGGGTAATAGGGATCTGTGCGGGAGGGGGGAGCATCGCGCGAATTTCCCTGGGGGCCGAGTCGAACGCGTGACGGCTCATGTTTTTTTTTCTTTCTTTTTTTTTCTTTATATATATTTCTTTAGACCGTTTTCTTCTCCGCTCTTTCTCTTTGCTTTCCTTTACTCTAGTCGACGGGTAATATTCGAGCCCTCGACCTAGGCGTCCCCGACCGCTTTGCCGGTGAGCACGAGGTCACGGCTGCGCCCGAGCTCCCCGTCATTTGAATATCCTTGTTTTCTACTGCGGAGGAAATGTGCACCGACACTGTGTTGTCGAAGGTGTCGGAATCACGATGGGACAGAGCAGCCGTCTGTCTCTGCCGTCCCCTCCCTCGGCACTCGAGATTCACGCGCCCCGCCCCGCCTCGCCACCCTTCTTTATTACCCGGCCCCCCCCCCCCACGCTTTCGCTTTCATCACCGTTCTCCCTCTACCCCCTAACCGCGACCCTATCTTCTTTTTCCTCGATCACTTACCCCTTTTTAATTAGATTAAATGCCAAAGCAGTCGGCGTACTAGACTCTTACCGACAAAGCCTCGTAAAGCTCTTTACGCGCTTTTATTATTGAAAATGTTCACTCGATTTCCACATGGAAATAGTGAAATTTACATGGAAAATTCATATAGATGGAGAGACAGAGAGAGACTGAGAGAGAGACTTAAAGAAAGAAAATAAAAATAATTGCTTCCGCTGTTTAGGATGTATCGGCCACTTGGCATAGAATTTAATTGTAAGAGGCCGATTGTTGATTAAATATCGGACGAGCGATTGTCGCCTCTCGTTGACAATTTTTATCAAAATAGTCGTAACGTAATTGTGTGTGTGTGTTTTTTTTTCTTTTTTTCTTTTTTTTTCGTATTTATCGTCATCGTTGTTATTAAATATATTAGGTGCACTCGTCACGGGGATTCGCGGGCTCGTGTTTGTAAAGGTGACTGTGTTTATAATTTCGTGTCGGATAATGATCGATCTCGCCGTTTCGAAACGCAACACGGCCGCGATCAGGATGAATTTAGTTTCATAGATCCTTTATCCGCAGCGTCGAATTTAATACTTTGGGCGGATCGCGAGGTCGGTTGTCAGCGCCCCTCAGCGGCCGTGCGGCGATGCAAATTGATTTTTCCAAATTGAAAACAATCCAATTAAAATGCATGCGACGAGCGAGATTTAAAGATCGTTAATAAATAGTACGACGGAATTGGGTGTGGGTTGGTTGGTGGGTTGGTTGGTTGGTTGGTGGGTTGGTCGGGGCCAGGGGGGCGGGGGCGTGTGTGCGTGTAGCCAGTCTCGTTAAGACATCGAGGCCCTTTAGCCACTCGGGCCGCGCATACGAGCGTAGGTAAAAAGTATCTGGATCAAGGAATCGGGGAAAGAATTTTTTCCTCCACACGATCGGAGCTCGTTTATTTGTGCAAAGGGAGTTAGTAGTGAGTAGGGACTAGTCCCCTTTATACGCGAAGGACTCGGGAATCGATAAACCAAGGCCGTCTCCTAGCGGCTGCGGTGCCTCGTTGGAGCGTCGCCGGCGGAGCGTGTCGTCGTGTCTCGTTGCGATCGAGACCGTGAGATGCCAAAGGCGCTAAGGTGGCGGGAATTACGGGGGGTGCGAGGGGGGAAGCATCTCAATTAATGTTTTACGCAGTCGATGCCCCTTGGATCTCGGGGCTTGACGGACTTGACGGAGCCGCATTTCGATCTCCCTCTCTCTCTCTCTCTCTCTCTATCGCGATTACGTCGGGTTGGAAAGGGTGGGGGTGGGGGGTCGGGGGGTCAGAGTCGGGCCGGTGCGTGCAGTGCGCGACGAGCCGAGCCCTACGCGATACGCGCGGAGCTTTTAATTAAAAAATCTGGGAAATCGTCGGTCGAATCAGTCGAGCGCGCGCGACTCCCCGAGTCCCCGGAACGAGCCTCATCAAAGCGGTCGGTCGACGTTATCCTCCTCCCGTGTACCACCAGTTACGAACACTGTCTCTCCTGGCGTGCCTCTCACGTGTCGCACGTGAATTTATTCACGGCGGATTATGCACAAGTGCTTTTAATGGCGCGCCGCTCCTCCGCTCGGCTCCTCCGACACCGCCACCACCGCCACCGCCCCCGCTCCCGCCACCACCGCGACCGCCTCGCTTTTATTATTCATTTCAGATTAAAGCCGCTCGTTTATTCTTTATTTCAGCGACTTATCCGTGGGATCGTTAATAGTCTCATTATTGTCGCTATATTTGTCCTTTCGCCTGATTTACGCCAAGAATGAAATTGCATTTCTCTGGAAAGCCGCGCGACAAAAGTCCTTAAAACGGCCCGTAAAACTAATCCAACGGACGTAACTCCCCCCCCCCCCTACCCTACCCTACCCTAGCCCCGAGGAAGTCCCTTGATTTCATTGGCTTAAAGTGTAATTGTTTTTTTATAATTTATAAAATACGGCATGTGCGCGCGAGCGAGCGAGCGAGCGCGTGCACGTACGTACGTCCGTGAATCGGTAATTATTTAACGAAATAAAGGAAAGGACCGTCCCGATTTACGGATACTAATAGACCTCGTAATACTTTTTTACGTTATAGCGTCTTTTACTTTGTGTCCGTCCGATGTGGCGAGTCACGTTTTTTAGCCGACGTCCGATGATGATAGCCAACTGCGGTGACTCGGGGAATGTTTGCGTGATTGCAGAAATGCCCTACGACGCCGGCGATGATGTTTCTTATATATATATATATATATATATATAGCATGTATACGGATATGCCGTGAATACGCGGCGGCGACGGTCGCGCTTGTTGTAATTACCAAACGATCAAATTCTCCTTTCCTCGGCTCTCCGCAAACGAAAAAAAAACTTTATTGTTAAGTACTTCTTTCGCTTATTATTCTCCCTCCTACTCTTTTCTTTATTATTATTTTTTTTTTTTTTTTTTTTTTTTCATTGTAAGAGCTTACTTATTAAGAGCCGATGCGATAAATTTTAATGGCCCCGTATTGAGACATTACGAATAATTGAAAACATAAGGTGGGGGGGGGAAGCAAAAAAAAAATGAGAAGAGAGAAGAAAGAAGAATGTACTTTCGTTGTTTCTTTTTCTTTTATTTTTCCCTTCCTTCAATCGTCCGCGGTAATTGGAAAGCAAAAATTTATGTAATTCACGACGTGACTCGTATCAAGTATCAATACAAATGCATCGCTTCTTTACGCGGGAGCTCTGCTACTCGTTACTCTAGCCGTGAGCGATATCCTCCTCTCCTTTATCCCTAATTCCCATAGAACGTTCGAGAGCGAACGACGAGTCGCTTTCATGCGCAAGAGACGGCGAGCCGAAGTAAATGCGCTCGCCTACGCGAATCAAAAAACAAAAATAGCTTTAATACGCTATTTACAGTCAATCCCTTGCCATTTTAATTTGCAAGTCTTTATGTAGGTTTCTACTCTCTGTTGGCCCTGCTCCCTTGTCTCTCTCCCACCACCCCCCTCCCAGCCCCCCTTTCCCGCCACCGTCGCTCCACAGATGCGCGCATTCGCTCTTGCAGCTCGGCATTAGCATTGTTTTACATCGGAGGCTCTTAACGCGGAGAGAACTTGTCCTCGCTGTCCTCGTTGTCGTCCTCGTCATCGTTGTTATCACGGTGCGGCGGTTTTGGGGAGGGGGGGCAGGGCGGGAGGAACAATGAGCTCGAGCCCGGTATCTTGGCAAGTCCATCGGTTCGCTCGATTCCCAGCCCTAGAATGGGAAACGGGCCGGAACGAAGACAAGACGACGGTGGCGGCGGTGGTGTCGGTGCTGGCGGTGGTGTCGGAGCGGGCGGGCGAGAGGGCGGGGTCGTGACCAAGAACGGGGCGCACCACTTGGCTCGGAAAAGGAAAAACCGATTCGTGGAAAGTATAGAGTAAAAAGGAAGGAGTTGGGGGGGAGGGGGAAGGACCGGAAAGAGATCGTGCGAAATTACGTTCATTGTGCGGATCGTCATTCCTTGGAACTCTCTCTCTCTCTCTCTCTCTCTGAACGTCCACAGGGTCGAATGCAGCAGCGATTAATATTCTCGCCTACGTAACGAGCATTTTATATGCATAATACGGCAATCCTTGAGGGATGGGGTTGGAAAGGAACGACAAGGATTTATCGATCGACCGGAAGAAAAAAAAAAAAACGTTTGAGGGCGTAGCTTCGAGTGGTAGCGCAGATACGTTTTACCATAAACGTATAAAAAAAAAAAAAAAAAAAAGAAGAAGAAGAAAGTACGATTTCGGCCGGGCATGTATTATTTATTTATTACAAGGCCTTGGCCGAGGCTAATTATTTCAACGAGGCTCGTACAAAGGTCGCGGCGAGCTGCCGTGCTTGGCGGATAGACGCGTCTCGGGTGCTACACTACTCGCGCGCTCCGCTCCGTGGATTATCGCATACGCGGGCGGCACTACGTATTTCTATTTCACGAATAATTAATGCCACTCGGTGGTAGAGTAGGCGGAGTGCGTGTGAGTGGGGGCGCGAGTCGATTTTGACAAATGTTGGCCCGATTCGGTGTCGATATTATACGAAAGAAAGCATCAGTCAGTGTGGTTTTTGGGATCTCCTTCCCCTCTTTGCCTCTCCCTTCCCCCCTCCCCCTCGCCAACCACCCCCGCGTGTAGGCGAGTGGGAATTAATTCTCGACCCATTTTTCCGGAGAGCTGGCGCGGCTACAATTGACGTGAGCGACACGGCAAGGGTGTGGGAGACGAAGCTTAGTACTTTAAATCTATCAGTCCGGGTTTCGGGGCGGGGGCGGAGGCGGGGGGGGCGGAGGGAGTTGTTAAAGCCGTTGGTAATAGTACAGAGAGGTGCAGCTCTCGCACATCGTCAAGTAAAGGGAGGGGAGGGGGAGTAGCTGTAAAAGTTAGGTAGAGAGCGACGAGCATCGTCCTTGTTTGTAATCCTCGATCTGGCTGGCTCCTCTGCAGAGAAGATCTCCGGCGGACGGTATTTTCTCCGGGTAAGCGACCCTGCGACTGTCCTCGGTCGTTCTTTAAATAAAACATAAAAAAAAAAAAAAAAAAGAAATCCATTTGCTGCGGTTGCAGAGCCTCGCCTTAATAAAGGTGCTGGAGAAGTGGGGGGGGGGGGGAGGAGGGAGTGGGTTGCAGGGAGGACGAAAGACACCGGTAGACTCGAATGAGGTAGGGTGGGAGGGTGAAGAAGGGACGAGAAGGGCAGTGAATTCGTAACACGCCATGTTGCGTGTTCGTCCATCCCCTGGATTCGCCAGGGTTTTCAACTTCCGATCGGAGCGCCTTTGATAACGTATCAATGTACACGTAGCATAACTTGGCTCCCCGCCGCACTCACGGCAGGTTGCGCGCGCACAGGATCTACCGAGGTAGGTAGGATCGTCTGCCTTGGGTAATTTACAACAGCCATTTCTGACACGAGCGCTAAGAGCTATTGGCGCTTTCTAAGCCTCACCCTCCACCCCCACCCCGACCGCCGCCACCATTTTTTAACTACCCTTAATAACGCGTATTTGTCTTGGGCGTGGGGAAGGGAGGGGGGGGGGTCGGTGAATTTCCCCGGTGAGAAATTATTTACTAATGGCGAATCGATTCGCGTGCCGGCCGCGTGAAAAATTAACGGAAGGACCATTCGTTACCTACGCCGTCCGTTTCAACCTTCCTCGTCCTTTGTCTACCAGCGACGGCCAAATTGCCGTGATTTTCAACTCGATATATATATATATATATATGTATATCCTAGCCTGTGCCCCCTCCTTTTTTTTTTTTTTTTATTACTCGCTATTTATTACTTGCTCGTGGACGAGACAAGTACACAAGCCTCGTCGTGACATGGGTCCGCGATTATTGTCCCCCGCCCCTCTGCACATTCGAACCCACCCGTATACGGCCCGTGTATTTCGTTGTATGAACTGTTGCGAGTCTAGTGTGCCCGACCAGCCCCCCCCCCATCTCGCCCCGCCCGCATTAATGACGTGCTAATGATCGTGTGTACGTGTACGTGTACGTGTACGTGTACGTGTACCTGTAAAGGTGAAACGTGCGGGTGACCGGAGCCGTGAAACTTCAGCATCGCGATGGTCTTATACGGTGTTGTTTCCGGAACGGCGGTCCGTGGTGCTACGCGGAACGGGGCGGAGGGGCGAGGGGGGCGAGAGAGAGAGAGAGAAGAGGCCGAAGCGAGCATTAGCTCTGGGATTCGAAATTTAAATATTTCACTGCTCGTGCGCTAACTAATTTCCTCGGCCCTCGCTCGGGATAAATCATTACCTTGGCTCGCGTAATGCTCCATAAATCACGAGCGCCCCTGAAAATTATATAAGAATACCTCAACGCGAGAGGGAGCGCTCGGATCATCGTCACGGCGTCATCGTCGTCCCCCCTCCCAGCCCCTTACTCTCCATCCTCCCCATCCCTACTTCACGGTACAATTAAATAAAGAAGACGGCCAGGGATAAGTAAATAGAATAATCGGGAAAGGCAGAGCCCATACGGAGAAGGGGCTGACACCCTCGGATGCTCGCGGACTCTCCCCGTTCGTCTGGACGTTAACCCGTCCGAGCTTAGAATGTGTAATTTCCAGTTTTATCATTAGTCGTCGTCGTCGTCGTCGTCGTCGTCGTCGTCGTCGTCGTCGTCGTCCGTGTCGGCGGCGGTGGCTACGAGCGGCGGCGGTGGCTACGAGCGGCATCCGGAGCAAGTAGTAGTCGGTCAGGGGGCGAAAGGAGCGAAATTAAATTGCGAGAAATAATGCCGAAGCGAAAGGGTCTCGTGTCACCGCACATTAAAACTACTGCGAGCCTCTATTTTCATTAAACTATCAACGAGAATGTTATTTCCTCGGCGCTCCCTTTCTTCCCGCGGTGTCGTCCGTCCGTCCGCTCCTCGCCGGCCCCCTCATCCGGATGTGTACATTGAAACTCGAGCCGTTCTTTCTTTCTTTCTTTCTTTTATATGGACGTCTTCTCGATCCGCGACTCTAATAATAATAATGTCATCGCTCTCACTCGCCCTTTCTCTCTCTCTCTCTCTCTCTCTCTCTACGCACACACACGCACACCCTCTGTACGGCTGCCGCTGCCGCTGCTGCAGCTCTACGTTAGCTCTACAGCCCCATTACGATCATTTATCCGCATATATTGGCTTGTCGAGTGTCAGTGGCGCCTTAATCTGACGCCCCTCAAGCCCCGCAAGCCCGCCACTCGGTTTATTGGCACTTGCCTACCTGCCTGGAGGCTGGGGAGATGAAACGACCGAGGGAGCCTCCCTCACCGAGTCTTCTTCATTACTTAATGTCTATTCTGTTGTCTTTGGTTGGAAAAACATAAACGAGCGCGCGTGGGTGGAGGAGGGGGGGGGACAAGAGAAAATGGATCTCTCCCTTTATTTTAGTTAGTAGTGCGCGGCCACACGTTCATATGCATTTCATCAACTCTTCCTTCGTTTGATATACAATCGCCGCGCGTCTTTCTCATCCTTGGCCTTGCCCCCTCCCACCCTCCCGTCTCTCCTTTCTCTCTCCCTCTCTGTCTTATTGTCAAGCCGCGCACTGTCTCGAGCCTATCGCGGTTTCGCTAGCGCGCACCCTTCGTCCGGTGGGGGAGTACTCGGAAAAGAAAATCAAGGCAGGGTCAATTAAAGCCGCGCGACCCCGAGCTTCGGAATAATACATTATGTGAAACGGGCGGAGACGCAGCGGCGGCAACGAGGGAGATGCTCGAGTGCGGTTGCCGTTTGTATGTAGCGCAGTGGTAGTGGTGGTGGTGGTGGTGGTGGTGTTTGTGGTGGTAGTCGTCGGTCGATGATGATAATAGACGAGGGATCGCGGTAAAAAGTGCGCGCTTTCGCCTCCCTCCCCCTCCCCGGTTGCGAGGGAGCTTGAAACTTCCAGCGGAGTCCTTTAGCGGGATTGCACAATAGTCTCGTAGCGTAGGCGGAGGGCGGCCGGGAGGGAAGAGGATGGGAGGCCGACGAGTGGGCTCTCGATGTATGTTCAGAGTACACGAGCGTGAATGCTGTCACGGCGGGGGGGGGCGGCCAAGAGATACCCGAGAATTAAAAATTTAAGAAGAACGGCGGGACGGGGGTTCGGGAGGGATGGGGATCCGTTGGCATCGTCGGCTTCTTAAATAAAGTCCCGCGATGTCGGGAAAGTCCCACGCGATACCGAATAACTAAATTGCACGAAGCGAGACAAGTAGCTTTTCTCGCTCGGCCCGTCCTCGCTAATGCCATTAGCGGCAAACGCTCGTTAAGTAGTAATAATCGATCGAGGGCTCGAGCGATAATAGCGATTGGTGAAATTAAAACCGACTGGAACGACTCGTTAACCGGGTACTCGGTGTCACCGCGATCCAGTCTGGTCGCGCAACTGCGTGTATTATTTATTATTTGCTCGTCGTACAATTGAATTAAATATTGACGGTAAGGCGGTAGTTTCACGTCGACGTGCCGACAAGTTCGGTCGATAAGAGTCATCGCCTTAAAGAGAGATTAGTTGAAAAATTGGTCGATGACATTTGAGGTTACGAAAGGTAGGAGGGGGACAGGAGGATGGCGTTGATAAAATAAATAATAATAACAACAGCAAGAAGAATGACGGTAATAATCCATTGATTCTCTCGGCTGGCGAGGGTGAGAATGGGAATTAAAATGGGTGGCGGATTGCAAGGGTTGAAGGGGACGAAGGGAGCGAAGGGAGCGAAGGGAGCAAAGGGCACAAGGGTGAGAGGAGTTGCTAGCTCTCTTTGAATCTCAAGAAATTCCGGCCTTTGTGCCGCTCTTGCCAAAGTGCCGTTGGCTTGGGGCGACAGGAGGACGAGTTCCTCCCTCCTTTTTCCTCCAACGGCGACGATGACGACGACGACGACGACGACGACGACGACGACGAAAAATCCGCTTTTCTCGCACGCCCCGACCCTCGTCTCGTTTACCTGCGATCGCAGTATGGCCGGGAGCGGGGTTAGGGGTGGGGGTGAGAGGGTGGCCAGGGTGAGTGCGATACGGCGGGGCTGAACCAACACGGCTGCGGCTCTTATTCAGCCGCGCTCTCGCGGGTCTTTCTTTTTCCCTGTCCCTCCGGAGCGAAGGTAAAGTCGTGTAGGCGGCGGCGGGGACGGGGGTGAGCCTGCGACAGACGTCGGGAACGAGGCGTCCGATTAATCGGGAGCGTCATGGCGTACATTCGGCTCAGCAGACTCGCACTCGACGCCGTTAAATCTCGAAACTCGGAATGAACGAACTCCGGTCGATGGTGGGTTGTTGGAGTAGCGCGGGCCGGGAAGGTGGGGGGGAGGGACAAACGGCATGGATTTAGTCCTTGGATCGTAGCTAAATTATTCAGGAGGATCGAGAAACGGCTCCTCTCCCTCTCTCGACCTCCCGGGGATTCCGCGCTAAGATTAATTCCCGAGCTTTTAAAGGGGCGCGGGACGGGAGGGATGGAGAGAGAGAGAGAGAGAGAGAGAGAGGAGGAGAGGACTTAGCAGAACGAGGGAGGAGGGTAGAGCGTGGGGTTGGTAGGCGGGCGGGCAGGCGGGCGGGATGCATCCAACGCAATCCAATGTTTTTCTGGCGCCTCGTTACGCTTTAGCTTTAGTAATGAGGTAGGAGGGGGAGGGGTAACGTTTGCGTTTGTATTCGCGTTCCCGGGACTAAAGATTTCCATTCGCGAATACGTGTAGTTGACGTTTAAAAATCGTGCAAAAAGGTGAGCTTCGCTTTGAAAAGTTAAGGTAATTTTAATTGCGCCTCGTGCTCCCCCCTCCTCCCTCCTCCGCCCCGACGCTGCTCTTTTTTACGCAGGGATCGTCGAGCCAGCCAAGAGCGATAAAGAGCGCGCGCGAGAGCGATAGTAAGAGGGCGTGGAATGTATGGGGTGGGACGGGCGGGGGAGGGGGTAGGTTATCCTAAAAGCTCACTCGAAGGTGGGTGGAACGCGCACATCGTCTTGAGGGTAGTAGTGATTACGTGAAAGTTGATAATCGTCAGGATCGCAGGGGCCGAGTGTCCTCGTTGTCGTTGTCGTTGTTGTTGTTGTTGCGTTTTGGTTTATTAGCCATTGATGAGGGAAGCTCTCATTGATCGAAAGCACTCGAGATGATGAGGAGGCGGGGGAGCAGCAGCGAGTCCCGTGAGCCCTTGAGAGCAGCAGCATTGTTTCTAACCGGCAAACTATCATGTGATATTTAGGATCGAGCGTTCTCATCGTACGGGGACGCTCATTCTATAAATTACTTAATCGCGGCTCGATAAGTATTCCAGGTTATTCGTACTGAACCGTTATGCCGTCGATGGAGGGGAGGTCCTTGAAATTATGAAAATGAAGCCTCTACGGGGCAGACGGCAGAGGTAAAGGGCCACGCGAGTGCACGCGCGAACCATTAACGAGAGCAGAGGCGCAGCGCAGCGCAGCGGAGAGAGAGGGTGGAGGGATGGGGGTGGGCTGGGGGAACGAGGAAGGGACCGAGGGGTGGGGAGATAATGTACGTCCTCGAGAGTTTTGAACCGTAGCTCATGAAAGAAGCACTTAACAGCGCGGGAATACAAAGCTTTTCCGAGGACTGTTTAATTCCGCCGGCGCTCGTAGCCAGCCGGCAAGTACACACGCCGTGTGCTAGAGCGGTGGAGTGGTCGCCGGAGGTAGGTAGGTAGGGTGGGAGGGTGGGTGGGAGGGTCGGGCGTTAGGAAGCGACCGGCTCTCCGTCGTACTATCGTTCCTTATCTCAGCTTTACTTGGTTATTAAAAATAACTCGGCGGAAGGTGGGACTCGCAACGCCGCGTATCGGCTTTTCTGCACGGATGGTGTCGTGGGGGAGGGGGGGGTGGCGACGGGGAAAAGAAAAGCCCTCGGAAGATAGGTGAAGACGAGTGGAAGAGTTGCGCGCGGAAACAGATAACTGCTTTTCCTCATCCGTACCCCCTCTCCCCCTCCCCCCCGTACTCGAGTTCAGTCCCAAGGAGGACATACGCGCCTAAGCGAGAAAGAAACGAGCCGGAAGAAAGCCCAAAGCCGAGCGTAATCGCGGTAAGAGTATGACGATCCGAAGACTACGACGACGGCGGCGGCGACGCTGGTAGTGGTAATGGTGGTGCTCGTGGTGGTGATGGTGGTGGTGGTGGTGGTGGTGGTGGCGGTGCGAGTATGTGGCTGGAGGGCGCACGCGAGAGCCAGCGTCAGAGAGAGAGAGAGAGAGAGAGAGAGAGAGAGAGATGGGGATTGAGAATGAGAGGGAGGGAGAGCGATGTACGCGTCAGTCAAGTCGAACGGGCCGACCGTGGACGAGGAGAGACGGAGGAGTAGGAGGAGGACGCCACCGACACCGCCGTCGTGCCGCCGCCGCCGCCGCCACCGACACCGCCGCCACCGCCGCTGCCGCCAGTCTGTTCTCGACCGCCTCTCCGAACGACGGCAGTCCTTGCCGAGCGTGCCGTACCGTCGCTCCACGCACCGCGTTTTAACCCCCCGCAGCGGCTCATAAGCTGTGCGCTCGCGAGTGATACATAAAGTTAAGAAGATGTGGCCATCAGCCGGTTGTGCTTCCCAGTCGAAGGTTGCGTAGTAGTAGAGAGTCAGCGTCGTGATCAAGAAGCCAAAAGTGCCTCTTCGCCATGAGGATGGCGTACGACTGACCCTGGGACACAAGATAGAGCGAGAGAGAGAGAGAGAGAGAGATAGATAGATAAATAGAGAGCGGGTGACTCGATATAGTCAGGTTCATGGGGCGGACGTAGCACGGCTACGAGAATACGTGGTGCGGGTTACCAGGACGAGTCCGAGGCCAACGACCCGGACGCAATGGTTGTGCTCGAGCTCGAGACCGTTTACGCGCAGGTCGCACCCCACACGAAGCTCCTGAACAAGCGCTTCGTCGGGGCCCACAATTGGCTCGGGCCCCTCAAGGAGGCTCTCGTCGCCAGGCTCACCGCTGACAAGGTACTACTATACTACACGTCCCCACGAGTTAAGGTCAACTCGAAATTATCCATCCGCCCAATCACCCTTGCACTCTCGTTAACCCGAGCGAACCAGCTCGCAGATATAGTTTGTGCGAGTCTCTCTGGTCTCACGATCTCCGCTAACAGTGTTTATAGGAATAAATGAAAAATCTCGCTCTCTCTCTCTCTCTCTCTCTCTCTCTCACTCGCTCACTCACTCACTCGCTCGCTCACTCGCTCTCGTCCGTTCGTCTAATCACGGCTCCGCTTTCACCATTCCGAATACGTCTTTTCATATGTATTTCCTTCCTCTCTATTTCTTTTTTTTTTTTTTTTTTTTTTTCCCCCCTTTTTTTCCCTTTGCCTCCACATATACGCGAGCTATGAGTATTCGTTTTTCTCCCGTAATGCCTGCCTTTTTCACTTGTGCGGACTCCGCGCGCATATGAATTTACAGCGAGAGAAGTGAAAGAAAAAGAAAGAAAAAAAAAAGAGAGGAAAAAAGAATATTCCTCGGCTATTTCGACACTCGTTAAAAAAAAAAAAAAAAAAAAAAAATATCTCCACACAAAACGAAGTCTCGGCGACGGAGCCTCGGCATAATCCTTTCGATATATATATATATATATATATATATATATATATCGAATAAATCGCTCATTAATCAAATGGAATCGCGCTTTTATTTGAACCTCCTCCCCCGCCCCCGCCCTCCGCCTCCCTCACACCCGGTATTAAATTTCCATGCCTCCATACCTCCCCCGCCCCCCGCCCCCGCGGCATCCCGGACTCTTTCTCACTTAACTTGCCCCAGTGTCCGTCTCGCTCTTTCCTATAATTCCCGGAGAATCGTTACGCGGCGCGATAAAAGACTTTGATAGCATTAATATTTTGTGCTAAAACAATTTCGGGGCATAAAATTACCGAGGGCGGTAGCGGTAGCAGCGGTAGCAGCGGTAGCAGCAGCAGCAGCAGCAGCATCAGCAGGTGAGGTTGGGGGGATGGGGGATGGTGGGCCGGCGTAAAGCGCGACGTAACGAAGATCAGGGCGCGCACGGGGTTATGCACCGGTGCAATTACGGGGGCATTATTATCGTGATTAAGCATATAGTGCGCGTTGGGCGTTGTTATTGGCATTCTGATGGGACGGGATTTTATTGGCTCCGATAGGCCACGAAATAACTATAAAATCCTCGAGAGTAATTAAGGAGAATAATGGTTAAGGGTGGGTGGCCAGGCGGGATGGATGGTCCGTGGTGGCGCGGGCGCGAGGAGGGCTGGGGGGATGGTCGCGGTAGCGGAGCCCCGTTAATATTACAAGATCGGAGTCGAGGCAGGCAGGCAGGCAGGTAGTGGAGGATGGAAGGAAGGATGGTGGAGGGGAGGGGAGGGGGGTGGTCTATTCAGAGCGAGTAGTGGCTCTCCACCTCGTCCTCCTCGACCAAGAAGTCCTCGAGCTCTCGCCGTCGTCTCCTCTCCAGGCCCCGGAGGAGAACCTCGTACCGCTAAATATTCCAGCGGAAAGTTAAAAGATCTCGCGTTTACATAATGATACAAGAGCATTAAAATATCCATTGTCGCGCAGGCCTAAGCGGTAGGGGGGAGTATCGGTAAGTAAGAGCAGTGGCAAAAGCAGAAGCACAGGGATATTAAGCTAAGCAGACTGACTGACTGACTGACTGACTGACCTTTGATCTCGGCTATCGAGATTGTTGTTCGCTCGACCGGCCCCCACCCCTACCACCCCTACCACCCCGGAGCCGGCGACGAATAATCCGCCTGATCCGAGGATTGCGAGGGGAATCCGCATGCAATGCAAGTTCCGCGGGACTCGCTCGAACGATCGCCTTAATGAGAAAAGTCCGAAATGTCGTTAAGCGGCAGTGTCGGCTGGACGTCCGGGAGCCGGCGGAAGGAGGAGGAGGACGACACCCGGCTAACAGGAATCGATATAAAAAAGAGAGCGGGAGGTTATTGGGATGGGGGATAGGGGGACAGAGCGACAACGGCGGCAGCGGCTCTTCACTCGTTGTTGGCAATAAACCCCCTGCTGCCCGAGACGCATAATACGAGTAAACTCATTATCGCTAGAGTTAGGAGGGATGCGAACTTTACCGGAGGCGAGTCGGCCTCGTTTCTCTCCGGTTTCGGTGCACTTTATCCAGGCGTCACCGAGAAGGGCGAGGAACCGTCCTCAGTGAATCGTCGAGAGACAGACAGACAGAGAGAGAGAGAGAGTGGTGGGGAGGGGGAATGGGTCTGTGACGGTGGCCGCGAGTTGACGCGCGCCCGCGCGCATCTTCTATTTACGCATGGGAATTGGGAATGAGGAGCGCGGGGGGGGTGGGCGAACTTGGCGAGAGTGAGAGAGAGAGAGAGAGAGGGAGGGAGTGGATTGCTCGCGCCCGCGCACGTGCGCAGCCTATTTTTCAAAAGAAGGGTTGCCGTTCCGCGTGTAGAACTGACGTAGACGAGAGACAGACGGCGCTGGGGTTGGGTGTGGGGGTGGGGGAGTATATACCGGCCGAGGGCTTTCATTCCTCCGCGCTTTGCCGGCGCGTAGACTTTTTCCGCTGCACCTTCGTCCCTCCAGCCCCCCCCGCCAAGCCGCCCACCGAAACCAGCCCCTTATTTTTCTTTTATTTTTTTATTTTTTTTTGCATCTCCTGCCGGGAAAGCTCGCTCGGTCTTTGTGCGGCTCCGCGGCACAGAGCCGGGGAGTTTTCCCGCGAGCGAGCACGTTTAGGTTATAGATAAAGAGAAAAGAGAAAAGCCTGGCTATGCCGATGTTGCCCGCGGTGCCCAAGAAAAATGCTCACTGCAACATCTTTGTTATTCTAATGAGGATTACGTGTCATTGTTTTACCTTTGGGCTGCGCCAGCCCCCCCACCCCCCCCCGTTATTTCGCTCCTCGTCCTCCTTCAGCCACGGCTTCAACTCCTACCGACTGACGCTACTCTCACTCACTCCCGTACGTATGCTCCTCATCGAGCAGAGCAAGCGACACCACGACGCTTCAATTTCTCTTATCGTAGCGAAGATCACGGCCCGCTCAGTATCCTCAATGATCTCTAGACGTCAAGGCGTCGAAACAAATCTCAAATGCCTCCTACTCGTGTACTACTCGTATCCCTTCATAATAACAATAACAACCCCAACAACAATAATGATAATAAATAATAAATAATAAATAATAGTAGTAATGAGAGCCCTTTCCTCTCAGAGCACTTCCTCTATCCGTTTATACGTCTGATTCTGAGTCTTGACGAGCCGAGAAGATTATAAAGAAACGGATAAATATCGCTCGGCCGACATTACGTAAAAATATCGAGGAGAAACCTCGAGTTTCTTCTCTTTCGCCATACTAACGCACATGTTAAAAAGTTCCCTGGCTGAGTGAGTGAGTGAGTGAGTGGGGTCGAGCTCATTTTTGTCAATGTTGTATTAATCGATCGCTTCGAGTGCTGTGGAGTCACTCGCCGTTGAGGCAGGAGGAGGAGTAGGAGGAGGAGGAGGTGGAGGTGGAGGTGGGGGTGGGGTTGAATTTATTAAGGCGCTGTCGGGGCTAAATGCCGAGAGCCGGTGGAGAGCCGCCGTAGATACCACTTATCTATAACTTGTATAAGCTCGGCGGTAGCGTGTCCTCGAGAATTCCCGTGGTAATTGAGCCGAAGTCAATCCCATTATTTGCAACTGAGTAGCAACGGGACTCGCGGTTCTCCCGTGAGTGGAGGGGGGGGAGGTGGAAGGAAAAAAAAAGGATACAAAACTTTCGCTCTCCTTTTTATTGGCGATTAGACGCCGCTTAGGCCTCGTCATCGACGCCTACGCCGCCGCCGCCTACGCCGACGCCGCCGACGCCGTAACGATCGCCGTGAAGGACGCCACGAGGGTAAGAAAGGGGTCAATGAGAGGGGGAGAGCGGGGAGAGCGGGGGATGGGGGTGGGGTTGGAGGGAAAGTCGAGGGTGGCGATAGGCTTTCCCCGCGGATTGTTATTACATTCGCGTTAAGTAGGGCTAAGAGTAAACCACTTGGAATCGATGAGTCTTCGGGGCGCGCCTCGATGGAGGTTAACCGAGCCGTAGACATCGCCGGAGCTGGCCTTAGCGAGCACCACGTATAGCCGACGGTTACGCAGGGCTGAAGGATTGGCTGACGTATAGGGGATGCCAGTCGGCTGCGTACTCTCATTTGTTGCGGATTCTCCCATTTTGCGCGTACTACGCGTAACCGGCGCTCCCTCCCTCCCTAACTGTAACTCGTTCCCCCTCCCTCCGCCCCCTTTTTTTTTTGTTCCTTTTTAACGCGGTAGTCGAGCCGCGTCAGAATAGTAAAGTGCGCCGCCGGTGAGGTATGGCCGCTGGTATTCTCAGCTGGTATGCGCAAACAGCCGCGTCTCTTGACTAAATAATATTTATGGGTGTCGCTTTACCGGCGCCGACTGATACGCCTGCCCTTCTTGACCGTCCTCTCCTCGCTCCTCTAGCCCCTCACCACTAGTTCCCGCTGCCCGTACGCCAATCGATCCCCGTCGTGAAAACAATCGCTGGAAAATTAACGCGATATCCCGTGAGCCGGAGTCGCGAGTAGTAGGAGTCCGGAGTAGGAGCCGCCCTGGCTTTTCCGAGCCCGACGACGACGACGACGACGACGACGACGACGACGATTCCCGGCGGGGAATGACCAAGGACCCGGGGCCTTAATTTTCATTTGAGAAGCACGAATTTAATTTTTAAGGGATCATGTTTCTCATCGGGCCATTGTTTGTCCTCCACTCTTTACTTGTTTTCCTCCCCCCCGCGCGCCCCCGTCTGCCACGGCTCTATTCAAGCTTCATTTGCTTCGAGTTTATTACGGCAATGGCCGCTAAATGTTAAAAGAGTTGGCCAGCACCAGCACTCGCTTTGAACCACCAACGCGAGAGATAGAGAGAGAGAGAGAGAGAGTGATAGAGCGAGGGGGGGTGGAGGGACCGGCCTCTAAAGAGCGAAAGAGTCTCTCGTTGCGAGGTAACCGCAGAAGTTAAACGCGCGCAACCTTTAACTGAAAACGAAAAACGTAAATGATGAAACTTCTTTGTTAATCAGCGAAAATTAGCGGCTCGTGAGGGGTTGGGGGGGAGGGAGAGAAGGGAGGTCGCGCGAATCTCCCGGGTGGGTGTGGGTCCTCCTCGGTCATCCGCCACGGAAGAAGAGAAAAGGGCGTCGTCTCTCTCTCTCTCTCTCTCTCTCTCTCTCTCACTCTCTCTCACTCTCTCTCTCTCTCTCCTCAGTCAGACCTGTACCGTGGCGACTGAAAATTTAATTATCGCGTGACTTGGCCCCGTCGATCTGGTGCGCTCGACACGATGACGCACTTGCGGCGCGCCGACGCCGGATTTTTCCGAGAGAATGCGCACTTGCTCCGGTAATTCGTCCTCTGGCCTCTGAGGCCCCTTACACCGGAGGTCGAGCCTCCGACCTCCTCTCCTCTCCACTCCTCTCCTCTTTATTCTTTTCTTCCATTTTTTTTTCTTTTTTCTTTTTTTTTTTTTTAAAGCAAAGTAGTCTGTCGTCGTTTTTTCTCTCTTTCTTCTTTTTCCTCTTTTCTCTTTTCTTTCATGCAAAACCGCACGCGACTTTCCGCCCCCCGCGTTCCTTCACCGCCTCGTCATCATCATCGTCGTCGTCGTCGTCGTCGTCATTCTTCTCTCTCTCTCTCTCTCTCTCATTCCCATTCACTCACACTGCCGTCGACTCACACAAGTCGAGATACCGGCATTCGAAACGAGAGACTCGAGCTGCGCCGCGCGTTGAGATTCTCGGAATTTTCGGGGGAAGGACGAGAGATCCTCCACATTATCGGGGACAGCGCGAATCACGTACCCAAGGTGCGCTGTACCTCGGGACCTTCTGTCACTCATCGTTGCGTGGTTTCGAGGACATCGGCGACGACGACGACGACGACGACGACGACCCGATCATTTATCGTTACCGGTTTGTTACGTTTCGTTTGATATTCGATTTCCGAGGTCCGCTCTCGAGGTCTTTACATTTTTTTTTGTTGTTTTTCTTTCCTCCTTTTTTTTCTTCTTTATTCTTTTTTTTCTTTTTCAACTAGTTCCCCAATCGCTCAATTTATGCCCGTCATTTCGTAAGCGCGTAAAAAATGCTGATACCGTTGATACCGGCTGGCTCGACGACGTTACGACTCTTTTTTCCTTCCTCTCCTCCCCTCCCCTCCTCCCCTCTCCACCCCTCGCCGTAGCGGCTTTTTAAAATTAGTGTATAATATGTATCGGAATTAATTTTCGAGATTTCCTCATGAAATTCGACATGCGATAGCCGAATTAGTATCCGGGAACGGTCATCTAGCCTCAAGGATACGTATATATTATTACCTTCCTCCGCTCCTATGTTCCCCGCTTATTTCGATAGAACCGCTGAGAACGCCAAACGCGTATACTCATACATATGAATATATGACTCGAATCGGGAAGGAACTTTTACCGTATGTAAAAACAAAATCCAATGTACCTGTTGATACATCTGGCTGGCCCCTAAGATTTATCGCCGAGCTCAAAAATACATTAGCATTGCGTTCATAAACATTTTTTTTTTTTTTTTTTATTATAAATCTCTCTCTTTCACTCTCTCTCTCTCTCTCTCTTCTCTGTCTCTCACTCGCTGTTTTCCACGTTCCGATTGATTTCTTTAGAAATAATCGAGCGCCATTGGTATTTAACGTTAATTAATTGCCGATTTTTTAAGCGAGGCTGGCATTCATGAGTTTCACGACGTCGGCAGTCGTCACAACAATAAAATTTACAACATCCACATGTGCCATTTCCCTGATCAATGTCGCTGATTTCAAATTCAAATTGTTACCAAGTGTGACATATTAATTTTCGACGAGCGAATTTACCATTTACCGGACCAGCGGACTTTTACGTAATAATTCAACTCGGTATTTCAATGTGCGCGGCGCCCCGGCATACAAATGCATTATTAAATTTAAAAAAAAAAAACAAATGGAGTGTACGCGTGAGTGTGTGTTTGTGTCCGCTGGTGGACATTTTAAGGGATAAAGGAAAGAAGATACTCGCATTTAACGGCTGCCGCGCTCCTTTTCGAACGAGAGTAAGGGAGACGTATAAAATTAAAGGTAACCGGGAGAAGTTTTAAAGAGCCGAGCGGGCCTCCCCACCCCGCTGCTTCCTCGTTAAAAGAGACGACGGTAATAGCGAGAAGCGGTAGCAGCGGCAGCAGCAACAGCAGTAGCAGCAGCAGCAGTGGCAGCAGCTCATTGTGGAAGATAAATCGTAACAAAGTTTGTGCTTCAAATGAATCTGCTGGATTATATGTCAACGAGGCTTCGCGCGAAACTCGGAATCAAACCGCGTATAATGTTATTTTTTGTTGGTTAGCTCGTATAATGCCGTAACAGTACATTTATAAATGACGATTGTGGATCCGCATAACGAAGTGGCTTATCTTGGTTTAGAATAAGTAATGGGCCGGGCTCCCCGCAGCCCCGCATATACGTATACAGGATAATATAAAATTCAGGATTTCGGTTTTGTAAATGAATATATTGGAAGAGCGGGCAGGTAGAATAAATTTGTACAAATATTTATTGCGTAATGAAAAGCGGAGAGCCAAACGGTACTTTGAATCGGTCGCCGCCGTAAGCGAGGCGAATGATCGGCGAGTCGGGGAGTCAGAGGGAGGGGGAGAGAGGGAGAGAGAGAGAGAGTGGCGATAGAAAAATAAAAGGTCGACAATTTCGAGAAAATATTTCGAAATAGTATAATATTAATAGGAGGATGGCGACGGGCGGGGACGGCGGCTGCCGGTATGTAGGCATGCGTGGATATATAGATGTATTGGCCTAGCGAGGGCAGAGACGCGTATATATGTATTTCACGTCGGTCACCACTTGCTCGTTCCGTTTCAATTAAATATTTATTAAGCAATAAAAGTAGCTTTGTATAAGCGGGCACAACATTACATACATTAAAATTTCAATCTTTGGTCGGAGCGGAGAATTTATTAATTATAGCCGGACTAACGTCATTGATTTTAATGCGCTCGGATATATGGCTTTTCGAGCGCTTTTCGCCAAAAGGTCGGCGAGCGGGCGAGCCGAGTGGCGTTGGCGGGGGGCGGGTGAGGGGGTAAGTGGGAGGGGGCAGCGCTTCTTCCACGCGTTCTCCAGCAGTTGGGGAAAAGATTTCGAGGGTCGAATGTAGCACCACGAGGACCACGAACACCACCACCACCGGTATTCCTCCTCCCCTCCCTCCTCTCTCCTCCCTCCCCTTCCTCCCCACCTCGACGACGAGGATCCAGGCCTTTCACCGCATCCATAAATCAGCGCGCGTCGATATAAACCCCAATCGCGAAAAAAACCTCGCTCTCTCTCTCTCTCTCTCTCTCTCTCTCCTTGCCAGGCCGTTTTTATGGACTAGAGTTGTACAGCACGAGCGACGTTCTTACGGCCTCGCCGCCCACGCGCCGCTCCCCGGCCCCTCCGACGGAGCGGCGTTACATTTCTTTCTTTTCTTCTTTTTCATCTTTTTTCTCTCCACTTTTCTTCTTCTTGGTTGTCGATCGATGTAGCGCGGGGCCAGGAGGGGTCGAGCTCGGTAACGGTTTCGCGCGAAACGCATGAATCATCGGCGGGAGGAGGATCGAGCGAGAGCGGCAGCGGCGCGACTCCGCGACCATCTTCCGGCTCGCGGCCACTGTTACAAATTACCCGTGCACGGCTCCGCGATATGCCCGCGCTTTTATACAGCGCCCCGGGGATTATCAATCACTCGGCCAATAAACGACGACGATCGCTCGGATCGATGTGGCGGCAGTGGCCGTTCTCGTAGTTGTCGTCCTCGTCTCTCTCTCCCTGCAAAGCTCCTCCACCTCCACGTGATACCTCGCCTTACGTTACGTAACCTGCTCGAGAGGATTAAGGGACGAAGGGGCGGGCGGGTAGGTAGGCGAACGGACGGATCGCCGGTTCGAGGCTCTCCTCTGCCCCGCGCCCGCCCTCGACAGCCGTAATGGACCGAGGAAAAGGTTGTGTAGAAGCCTCTCCCACCCCTCCTCCCACCATTGACTGTGTGAATGTATAACGCGCACAGTGACGTTGCCGTGAAAAGACGGGAGTCGTGAAGCCTGTGACGGCCGCGACGGACGAGGTCGGAGTAACAGCAGCAGCAGCAGCAGTAACAGCAGCAGCAGCAGCAGCACGGCGGTGGCTCCTCACCTCTTTAGGCTTTGTCCCATGTCGACGCTGGAATGCGCGTTATAGCTCACGGGCTTTACCTACCGTCCAAGAGAATGACCGCAAGCGGCTGAGCGGGTTAAGTGGGACCGGCGGGCCGTGCGTGAGGGAGGGAGGGAGGTCAGACTTAGGGAGGGAGGGAGAGAGAGAGAAGATGGCCGCCTCGTGAGTATACGTATGCGTCATGTGAGTACGGATGTACCGTTGCACGGGCGAGTTTCTCGCCCGTAGTCATCGACGCCCTCCTCGTCGCCTGTGCTCCCTGCCGCCCCCCTCCCCCCACCGTCGACCCGCCAACTCGTCCGCTCACTCCTTGCGCTGTCGCGTATCTCCGCTCGAGGAGTGTCACGTCGGCCCTCTTCGTTTCTTTTTTTTCTCTTTCTTTCTTTCTTTCTTTCTTTCGCAGTTTCGACTTACGCCGCGACGATTAAATAACCGAAACGAGTTCCGAAAGGAATATTTAGCCTCGGCTTCCTCGGCCTGTCCGTCACTCGAATCCGATCATTTTCCACGGGATCGATGCTTCGGGAGCTTTAGCAAGACATTTCTTTTTAGTAATCCGGGCCGATGTCTGCTTTATCTACCTACCGCTCCTTTTCAATCCTAAATGGATCTTTGAATCTGCATAAATCTCCATCACCGATGCTCTCTCTCTCTCTCTCTCTCTCTCACGCTCTTTCTATTCCCTTTTTCACGACATTGTTTCAGCCAAACCAAAGAGAATTAAAAGAGTGAGCGGAGAAGCTTGGAAAAGCCCGGTCGCGCTTCTTGTTCATTCGATTTTCCGTTAATTATTACCCTCCTGTCTCCAATGTCCGCCGTTCACCTTCAATAAATGTATACATTATGCGCATACGTACACGTACGTATAAATAAATGCGTGCGCGGACGTAAGTGCGTATAAATAAAATATTCCGATATTCATCGAAAGTCGTAATACGATCTTGGAGCGTCGGTTATGCCTATTTTTTGCAAGCTATTATTGAAATTGGCACTGCCTTGATTGTTGAAAAATTTACTTTTTGAAAGGCTATAAATCTTTCGCTGCACACTCGTCCAATAATATCGCCGTCATTTACTCTAGACGTCTTTGAAGCCGTAAATTTTGGCTAAACCGGTCCCTTACTATCATCATCATCGTCGTCGTCGTCGTCGTCGTCGTCGTCATCTCCGTCATCTCCGTCATCTCCGTCGTCGTCGCCCATCCTTGCGCTTATAATTACAATGACTTTGTATTTTATTGTCTCTAATTAAATTGTCGCTGTACGAAAGGGAAACTCGAATAACAAAATCCTCGGAATAGAGAGAAGACGGCGTTGGGATGGGAGGGGGGGGACGCGAGAGAGAGAGAGGGAGGGAGGATCTTCGGGTTCCAAGTATTAGTTACGTTATTGGCTTGGGGAAGCTCAAAAGAAGTAAAGGCAAGAAGAACGTGACACAATTTCTCCTCCTTCCTTTGCGAATCGCTTTATAATCCACGCGGGCGGGCTTTATTAATAAATTGACGTAACGACGGGGAGGAGTAGCAGTAGCAATAACCGTAGCGGTAGCGGTAGCTCCAACAAAAGCGACCTGGGGATAAAATCAATGAGAGCCTTCGGTGCTCTCGATGGTGGTGCGGTGGCCTTTTTTGTAGCTCGGACGCTCGAAAAATCCGTCCGATCGTGAAAGTCACACACCCACCCCCCCCTCTCCAACCCGCTCATAACTGCGCCAATCCGCCACTGTCAATGAAGTCTGCTGGCATAGCCGAGTTATTCGCGTAGTTCGCGTGTCTAGTCGGCAACGTCTAAGAGGGCAAGGGCAAGGGGAAAGAAGCGGCACTTAGCTACCACTACTCGTAGTAGCTAAACAGTTACGATCACTAATAAAAAGTTGTGAGAGGAAGAATGAGACGAAATGATGTGACGGGGAGCGTGACGGGTACGTTCGCACTCCTTTTTCTCCTTCTTCTCCTACACCTCCTCATCCCCCTCCTCATCCACGTCCTCATCCTCATTCCCGGCACGAGGCACCGGCGACAAGTGGCAGGCTCTCTTTACCTCGCCGCTGTCCGTAGAACAGAGGCGCTCCGGGCCATTGTCTGACGCGCCATTGATCACTCTGGAAAACTGTCTCCTCTCCCCCCCCCATCCCTCGCTCTGCTACTTATTCACAGCTCCACCCCCGACTCCAGTTTCTATTTCAAGCCTCGGATCGCGCTGTCAGAGTCGCTGTTATACCGTCCCGGAGATCTCGCTCCTTTCTTTCATCCTCCACCACCCCCCCCTCCTCCTCCCACCGACCACCGCTATCACCAAATCCTGTATCCGTGAAACTTTGTAGCTTCCGATTCCGATGGCTCGCGACATAATGCGCCTACTTGTTCTCGGTTGTCGTAACTTTTAGCCCCGCCGTCAGATGCCTCTCGCGTATTTTCGAACTTCGCCTCACTACCTTCTTCCCTGGACGGGGCTTCTTCCGCGACTCCTGCAGCACACTTGACCGGAGCTGCGCGACATAAAAGGGGGGGGGGCGGAGGCCTCGACCGGACTCGCTTTCCGGCCGATCTCGATCTTTAACCGGCTCCCACGTGCCGGTCCTCTTTATCCCCCCACCCCCATCCCCGCCCCGCCGCTCCCGATCCTTTTGCCCATATTAATTTACTCCGGGCTATTATTAGACCCCTGGCAAGCTCTCGAAATAAAAATAAGCTCGGCGGCTCGAGGAAACAAAGAGGTAATAAACCACTGGAAATAGCTGGTTCTCCTCCTTACAATGTTTCGCTTCTTTGCGCCTTCGACTTATCGCTCGTGGCAGGAAAAATAAATAAAAAAATAAATAAAAAAAAATAACGATTTTTGATCGTTCCACGGGAGAGCGTAGCCAGCGAGACGAAGGAGACGATGGAGATGAAAAAAAAGATTGGCCCACTGGCGTAATCCCGAGGCTTTTCCGCGCTTAGGGTGGGAGGGAGGGTGGGAGGGAGGGAAGCTGTTGGCGGAGATACGATTGCATTGAAAAGGCGCTTTATTCGAGCTACGCGGGGACGATTCCGTCGGTTGACGGGGTTTTAGAAAAGGTTATCGGGCGAGGGGATCCGACTGCTGGGGCCTACCGCAGTTTAGGCTTAAATTGAACGGTAAGGATGGAGCGGCGCCTCGAGGGCGTCCTTCAAAAAAAAAAAATAATTGCCAGCTGAAAATGAATCGTCGAGGAAGCGCCGGGGACGGCAAAGGTCATAAAGGCACGACGGTGGTGGCAGCGGTTGTAGCCGTGTCGGGTCGGGCCGGGTCGGGCCGGGCGCACAGAGATCGCGCGGTCCTTATTAACGGCAGACGTCGCGGCTCGTCGACTCGGAAAGAGGGCGACGCTACTATTAAGCGACCTAACGAGCGTCATGGCGCGAGGAGGGGGGGGAGTCGCCGCCGCCGCCGCCACCGCCGTCGCTACCCCCGGTCGGTAATTACCCGGGACGCCCGGAACAGTCTCCGGCGGAGAGAGAGAGAGTCCCCGCGGTCGGTTCGCACGGCTTACGTCAGGTTGATAATCGGCGCACGACGTGTCGCCCCTACGACCCAGGGGGCCAAGGATCCGAAGCTCCGCTCCTTCACCCAGCATCCGTGTCCCCTCCATGCCGCCCTGTCTCCCTGCCTGCCCTTAGCGCAGTTTATTAGCGAGCCGGGATCTCATTTCGATAATTGACGAGTCTCGCGAGCCCTTACCCGCGTTGTTTGTTTTTTTTTTCCCTCTCCTTTCTTTCCTCTCCTCGAGGAGCGCGCGTTTCGCGAGCGCCAGGAACAAAGAAAGCCAGACGCGCTATATCGATCCTCGGTGCCGCGTACTCGGCTTCGTTTATCTGTCTCCCCGATTTCGTATACATGGAACGCTCGCTACCGCCTCACCCTCCCCCGACCACCTCGCCTTTACCGATAGCACCAACCAACCGAGTACTCGAGTCGCCGTAATAATACTACGGAGTAATAAGTGCGCCGGCTTTTCGAAATTAGTCACCCGTCGCGAGGCGAATCGCGATTGCCGATCGGGGGTGGCGGCGGGGCGGAGGGATTCGCCTCAAGAAGTATCGAGCCGCTCGCGCTCCTTACCTGCTGCCGGCCACCGTCATCCTATTGTTAATGCCATCGCAAAATTATCGGCCGATCGGTCGATACTACTGCTCTCTCTCTCTCTCTCTCCCTACCCCCTACCCCCGTAGGGACGAATTTAATTATGAATCTTTGATTTGTCCCCGAGGGCTCGCGGACGCCCCTCCACCTCCACCTCCCCCACCCCCAGCTCTTAATGCTTTCAACCGGATTATCGATACAGCCGCTCGTCGTCCCGAGTATATTTGCATTAAACATTTTTTTTTGCCCAGTAATGGAACGCCTCGCGAGTGTAAACGAGCGATGGAAATTTCATTCGGAACGCCCGTGCAAATTGCTTTCCTTTAACAAAAACGTGCGAGGCCCGACACCCGGTTCCCCGAAACGTGCAAATAAAAAATGTCTCGTTCGAGGAGAAAAGGGTAGAGAGCGATGATGGCTGGCAAGCGAGCGAGCGAGCAAGCAAACAAAAAAAACAAAAACAAAACAATCGATAGGTAAACGAAGTAAAGAAAACATTGGGATTAATAAGCAACGTCCGACGACCGATTTTATTTACTTTTCATTAATAACGATGCACCGAGACTCGTTTTCGTTTGCTTTAACCCCCGGGCGAGGGGGGAGGGGTGGGCTTTCCCTGAAAAGCGATCGAATAAGCAGGAGGAATGGCATTAATCGTCGATGGGACGAGCGTCGTAGGAATGTTATGTGCGTTAGCGAGGATACGCGAACGAGGTTATGCTTTAACCGTTCGACTCGATGCAGTCGGTGCCGGTGCCGTTGCCGCTGCCGTTGCCGCTACCGAGACGACCGGGTCGACTACCGAGTATTCAGCGCGTAATAGTACTACGATTCGAGTCTAATGTCATAATCGCAAGAGCGGGAGCAACGCCGACATTCCTTATATTATTTTACACGTAGTAATTTTTACTGTTAATAAAATTGTCGAGGAGTCGGCGCAAAGAAATATTCCTCCTCTTCGTTAAGCACAGAGACTCGTATCCTCCTTATGTCCTTTAATGGGCATGAATACGTAATTACGCCGTTGGCATTGCTCCCATCTTCTTTCTTTTCCATTCTCCGTTTTCATTATTATAACTTTTGTAATAACAATAAACGCGGAGAAGCGGCTTTCGCTTGTACGGAAACAATTATCGATGACGTCTCCCGTCGCTGTTAACGATAGAAGGAGATGCCGCGGACTACCGAATTATCACCGGCCTGAAAAAGACATGAATAATGTCGCACGGACTCGCATTTGTTCGGCTTCGTGTTCCCCTTACTCGACCGTCCCACGTGCTAACGTCCAAATAATCTATGGAATAGTCACCCATTCTCGTGCATTCGATAAAGGCAAATCGCTTTGCCACGTCGAACTAATTAATAATCCGGCGTCACTCCGACTCCCAGGGAACCCGCGCCCTATAACGAAGGGGTCGTTGCAGAGTGAAGAGTGATGACGACGAAGAGGAGGAGGAGGAGGAGGAGGAGGAGAAGAAAGAAATGGGATTCCGCAGTTCTCTCTCCCTGCAATTTACTTACCGGCTTTCTACTCGTTACCAGTGGCCGGTCGCTCGTATTACCGCTGACTACATAACTCTAATGCGAGTCATGCGAAAAACTAAACGTCTGTCAGGGGCCGAAGCGTGAGCTGTACTGGAAATTCGCGCAAGTAGTAGCGCGGTGGGGGAAGGCGGGGAACCCACGGAGAAAAGTCCTCGTCGTCGTCTCTCTCTCTCTCTCTCTCTCTCTCTCTCTCTCTCTCTCTCTCTCTCTCTGTCTGTCTGTCTGTCTGTCTCTCTATCTCTGGCATACACGCGCGCGCGCGCGCGAATATGGAACGTACTAATAGGAATAATGATGATAATAAATAATAGAAGGAGGAGACTCGATAAGGCAACGAAGGAGCTGCGCGTGTTGTCCCGTTCGTGTCGCGCTTAGGTAAACGAAAATCCCCCGGAGTTAGTTCCACGGTGCATCGGGGTGAGCAGCGGAGGGGCAGGAGGAGTAGGAGGAGGAGGAGGAGGAGGAGGAGCTCCGGTATCACGCGCGCTGCACGCTGTCGTTCTAGAAAAATGCAGATTGACTAAGCCGCTGACGCTCGCGCTCTTTTATTATCGCTACGCCGTGACGGGGCGAGGGGGGGAGTGTATGGGAGCTGTCACGGCGACGTCGTCTCCTAAAGCCTCGGCCGATTTGCCGGACGTCGGCGAAACTCCGGAAAAAGGCGTCTGGTTAAATTTTTTTTTTTTTTTTATACCACCGCAGCCGCGACGACGATTCGGATTTTGGGGCGAGGGGGGTGACGGGCCGCAATGGAGGCCTCGGAGGAAACAAAATTACGCCCGCGAAATAATAATGGCTAGAGCAGTATCTCTGGCGCAGATCGTCGGCGAAGGGGGGGGGCAGCAGATTTGCGCGAACGGCCTCCTCTCGTCTCGTCTCGTTTGCAAAAAAAAAAAAGGACGGTGCGAGCGAGCGCTGTTCTCGGGCCTCGAAGGTCTCCGGGGGGGGGGGGCTCTCTCTCGGGGAGCTCCTAATCGCTCCTATCTTATCGCGGGGCCAACGCAGTTTCCGCTTGTATTTCGCGCGCCGGAAACCCTCTCTTCCGCTCCGTGCGCGCGGCCGACTCGCTCCTTCTCTCGGACTCTCGCGGATTTCGCTTCTCTCTCTCTCTCTCTCTCTCTCTCTCTCTCTCTTGTATCCAACCCCCGCTCACTCCACCCCTACCACTAAAAGTCGAAGGCAGGCACGCAAGCTGTTCTCGTCGTGAGAAGAGTCCCCGCTCGCCCTTGACTGGGCCCGAGTCCTCCTCCACCACCTCCTCCTCCACCTCCTCCCCCACGTCATTCGCGTCGACCTTGCGCAAGCAGCTCCAATTGCATTATTATTAATAACGTCATTTGGATTTCTCTAATTTATGTATCCATGACTCGCGCCCAACGAATATATTGCACACGACGCATGCACACCGAGCCCGTACCTCGATTATATTTATAAATAATAAAAGCCGCTTTCGAAAGCGAAGCGGGTAATTGGCGCTCAACGGCTCGCGGGATCGACGCGAGGACGGCGACGGACCACTGGGAGCAGCCCCGCACCCGATGACGACGAATTCACGAGCTTCCACGATTGTCCGCGAATCTCCCCCCACAACTGTCTCCCACTCACTCTTCTTCCGGCACGTTCTACCTTTACTCGCAACACCCCCGACCCGCCCCCTCCGCCGACTAGATGTCGAGCGGTGCACCGGTCTTGCGGAATTCGTTCCCGTCGAAGCTCCCGTCGAAGCTCCGGACGACACCGAGCCGTTTCCCTCGAGAACGATGATGGGATGGATGGATACAGTGGCAATGGCGGCGGTCGCGGCAGGGGGGGGTAGGCGACGAAAGCGGAAAAAGGATAAAAATAGCGTACGGCCATGACGTCCCTGGCTAGCCTCGTGCGCCTCAATAACCCCGTCGTGGCGTCAGACCACCCCCGCCGCGCCCCTTTCCTCGGCTGCCCCCTGCGATTATCTCCATCGACCTGGCCCCACGATTATTTTTCCAGTCGCCCCATTCGTTCCTCCTGCTGTTACTGCCCCCGCTACACTTTCACTACCCATATTATAATCATTATTTATATTATTTTTGTACGTATGGTCGAGTAGGAGTTGTACTAGTAGCAGTACTAGTAGAAGTAAAGTAGTAGTAGTAGTAGTAGTAGTAGTAGTGTGGTGGTTGCGTACGAGGAGTCGGCTGTGGTCAAGCGCTTACATACGTCGATAAAATAATCTCGAGGCGATACCAACCGAGAATGTACTATTATTATGACTACCGGCTATAATGAACGCGGGGTTGTGCCGGGGGGAGGTTTTTAAGGTTTTTTAACGCCGGCCGGCGACTCTCTCGCGCACCCTGTACAAGAAGCCGTATACAATAAGTAGCCCCCCTCCCTCTCTCTCTCTCTCTCTCGTAGCTTAATGTTTCTCCTTACTTAAATAAAACTCGAAAGCTCAATCGTGTTGGAATAAAGTCGAAGGCCTCCATTACTCGCCCCCCCCCGCAGTCTTTGAGGGGGCGGGGATAGAAATAAAAGATTCCGGGTAGTCCCGAGCCAGACTTAGAATCGACGAGGAGACTCTAAGCACGCTTTTCGAGATTCCGTCGTATACTTTGTAGCTTTCAATCGGATTCTGCTTGAGCTCTTCCCGAAAGCTTCCCCGACTCCGCCCTCCTCTACCCCCCACCCCCCAATCGCTCCCTCCGTCTCTTACTCTTTGAGTCGGGCGTGAAGCCACTTGTAAGGAAGTGGAAAAGCTCGATAAAAGCTAGGAAGCGACAATTCAAACTTATGAGCCGGAATGAAAAAAGGAAAGAGCTAAATAAGGTCTGGGCGGGCGGATCGGTAGAGCGGGGGGAGAGGGGACGTTGAATCGCGTACCGGTACAATGAGAAGCCCACTGTTGTTGTCCTCCTCAACGTCGGCTTTGCGTATTAAGCCGATCGATATCCACGCCCGCGCCCCTACGTGCCCCCACCCCTCTCTCTCTCTCTCTCTCTCTCTCTCTGCAACTCTGTATTGATAGGGAAGTAAGAACGACGAGGCCGAAATCGAGGGGGGGGGAAGGAGGAGGGGCCACAGCATACGTCACGTAATCCGCGAGAAAAGAAATGAGCGAGAGATCGCCGAGTCACGTGTCCCGAGTCGGTGTCTGTCGGTGTGTGTGTGCGTGCGTGCACCAGCCGTATAAATTAGCCCTGGAAGACGCGCATCCTTGCACTGTATTACACGCTGATGCGCATCCCGCTCCCCCACCTCCAATGCCATTCCTCGGCCGTGAGTTCCTTGGCTTTTTCAAGACCTTGAGCGTGTACGACGTGCCCCCCCCCATCCCCCGCCGTCACACAGTCATCCCGAGAGCACCACGTCATCCGAGAGAAATAATTGTCATTCCGCCGGGCACGTCCTCCCGGACGGACGTACGTTGCCCGCCTCACTCCCCGCTTGCCTTGCACTCCATTTCTACTTGTTGATATTATAACGTACTTGCCGATACGTCATCCCAGGCCATGTATCATTGTATCGTTATTAGCTTCTCTCGCGTACGCACGTAGCCGAGAGAAGAAGCACGCGATCGCGAGTCACGCGGCGCGTATCCGTCGGCCTGAGAAATCACGACGTCGAGCTTAATCGGCCCCGGGGCGCATCGGTCATCTCCCATCTCCGTTGGCCGGCGTCGTCTCGTAGAAGCTTATCGCGTGGCCGGTATCAATTTCCCGAACGGACGCCGTCACCGGCTTGGCGAATAATTCACTCGGACGGCGCTCGTGTTCCTCGCGGTATACTCGCCGGGACTAGACAATATAGAACTACGAGCTCTATTGTAGCTAACGAGGCTCCCCACCCCCCACCCCACCCCACCCCGCGAACCCGCTGCCCTACGTTCAGGGTGGGACGGTCGCGATGGGGTTCACGCGAGAGCTTAATGAAATTGGCTGTTCTTGAGGAGAAGGAGGAGGAGGAGGAGGAGGAGGAGCCCCGAAGGCGTCCTCGTCGTCGACCCTTGACCCCTCTATAGCCCGGGAGTAGGGCTGATCCACTCGTCCCCGGGGGCCTTATATACGTCGCCCTAACAAAGGAACCAACTCCAAATAATAAGGATTCTCGACCTACATACACGCTCCTACATAGGTAGACGTGAACGAGGTGGTGGTAGTGGGATGAGTAGGATCCTGAGGGTAGGGCCGCGTGTCTCTCTCTCTCTCTCTCTCTCTATCTCTGTGTAAACGATCGTTCGTTGGGTTCGTTGGGTTCGTTGGTTTCGTAGCCACCGTCGGCTTCCAATATTTGCATGTTTTTGTAGGGATATTATTTTCCCTGGGCCTCGATACCATTGTCGTCCCTCTGGCGGAAGTCGGCCTCCACTATCGACCTCGCTGACTAATTGCTTTCGTTACTGCAATATCGCAATAACTTTTCTCCTCGTGCGGCTCTATCTCTCTTCCCTCTACACCCCCCCTCGACCACCACCGACCCCCCTGACCCATCACACTAACGGGTGCTCGCGCCCCGCTGTCCAGGAGAAGGCTAATATATTACGGAGTAGAAATTAATCAAGTCGATTCCGCTTATTATCGAATCGATTGCCGATAACCTTCCCTAGGGCTACGCGGGTGGCCAGGTGGGCAGGCGGGCGGGCGGGCCGGCGGGAGGTGAGTGCCGGGTAATACACAAGGGCTAGCGATCGGAAGTACTCGTAGCGGCCTCTCAGATCTGGTGCGCGCGTGCCGATTAATCGATTAAACCGCGCCGATAGATAACCGACAGTTATTAATATCCAATACATCCACCCCTCCTTCCATAACCTGACCGTTCCTATTTTTTTTTTTTTTTTTTTGTTATTTCTCCTGATTTTTGGGGTTATTGGGGTTATTGGTAAAAAAGCTCTTCTTAGGTACGAGAAAAGAGGTGCTCCAGAGGGGAAACCAATGAATCTCTCGCGCCCTCGTCCCCGACACCCTAGATTTTTCGCAAGTACAAGGCAACGCGTCGTCGTCGCCGCCGATTCGCTTTCGTAATTGAGTCCCGTCCACTGTGAGCAGCGCGTGTGTCCGAGAGGAGTGAAGAGGGGGAGAGGGTCGGCCCTAGTGGCGTGACCGACTCCGCCGCAGTCTATTTCCATCCGACGTGTAATGAAGCTTAAGTGAGAGTAATGAGGGAGAACGCGAACTCTGCGAGAAATGGGGGGAGGGTGGGGTTGGGAGTCAAACGAAATATGGGCGGAGTAGCGGAGTAGTGAAAGTGCACGCACACGTAAAAAGTCTGTCGCGGTCCCTCCCGATTACAAGGGACGGGGACAATGTCCGCCACGCGACGATTTCCCTCTTCCGCGTTTATGCATCACATTCGATTATCGACCCTCCGACGGGGGCAACGGTCGACTAAACGGGGTGGGTGGGGGTGGGGGGAGAAAAAAGGTAAAAAAAAAAGAATAAAAAAAAAGAAATAAACAAATAAAGGAAAAATGAAACTAATACAGGAGGAGTGGAGAGCTCGGCTCGGGCTTTCTTCGCGCGCTCGTAATTCTACGTCATGCCGTTAAGCTCGTTAAAGCCCTCGAGCCCCGGGACTCGAACTTACCGCCCGCCGCGGGCTCTGTGCTTTTCAAATATCCGAAAGGAAAAATAAGCCCGAGCGGGGAACGCAGGGGGGGGGAGGGGGGTGTTCGGGGATGGAGTACGGGACAGTCAACACCTTAACGGCTTTTTTATGGCTATTTTGGTTATCATTAGGCTAATGATTCGACAAGGTAAACAAAATCTCGTGAAAGCTATCGGTTCTTTTCATTACCGCCCTCCCTCCTCCTCCACCTCCTCCTCCACCTCCTCCTCGTCTGATTAATCATCGTCTCCGCTATCGTTATTATTACGTGCTGGGATTGAACGAGCTAGAAACCTAATATGCGCTAGTAATCATCCGAGCTCTCGATTATATATAAAATACCCTCCCCCGTTAATGCGCCCTTCGTCGTCATAATAGTTTATTTAAAATCCATTATCATTATTATTGTTGTTGTCGTTGTTCTTGTTCTTGTTATTGTTATTATTTCCTTGTAGAATTCTAACGGATATTCATAATACGAAACTTGTTTTTTCTATTTTTTGCCTTACTTTGCAAAATAATGATATTTAAGTTAAGCTTACAAACGATTCGGTGGAATTCGAGAAAATAATTTTTCCCAATGCATTCATGTGAAGCGATTTATATATATACACATATATGTTTACGCGTATGAACTATAAGAAGAGCATTTTAAAACAAAGGGAAGGAAATTTCTAAGCTCTTCGGAGAACGTATTTTACATTCACGAGAATATAATATTGTAAAATGGATTTAATACAATAATTTCTGGACAATGGAATGTTATTTTAAAAAATACTCCTCCCCTACGTCAACGTGCTAACACGTGTCTACCGCGTTCCGTGAAATTGCTATAGATAAAAAGGAGGCGCTGCTGTGTATTAATCGAAAATTAATATCGTTACTAATTTTCAATAAAATTCGCATAGCTGCGTCGAATTATTATTTTGCGGCGAAAAATTCCTTCGAGAAAACTCGATCACTCTATTTTTTTCTCTCTTATATATATATATGTGCGTATATTTTAACGCAGAAAAAATTTTCGTGGGTATTATTATAAAGCAGCGCATATAAATATATGAATTTATTTCCTTAAAATAGGATATTATTCTTGAATGTCTGTATAATATAATGCCGCGATCGGATGAAATCGGATAAAATCGGATAGAGTAGCATAAAATAGCAATTGAATTTACGTTGGCTATAAATAGGGTAAAAATAGGAATAATTGTGAAATTAATGAAATGTAAGATATTAATATTTAAAATCGCCAGCTCGGCCTCCATTGATGGAAAATAGCAGAACAACGAGGTCGAATTCCAGTAGCTGAGTTTTTAAAATACTTTGCATGAGGAAGAAATGATTTATCGAACCCAATGAATTTATACAGCCGGCAAATACTAATTGTAAGATGTTGCGGTCCGGTGCGGTGCGGTGCGGTGCGGTGCGGTGCGGTGCGTGACGGTGCGTGACGTTGCGTGACGATGCGCGACGAGGCGGGGAGGAACGGAGGAGAATAAAAAGTAAGTCACGAGGGAATAACGTATGGAGGTTAAAAAAGGGATACATTCGCAAATCGTGTATTTTGACAGTATGCGGGACGGCGCGGGAGGGAGGGAGGGAGGGAGGGCAAGACCTCGGATTAATAGTGTGTCGGTATTAATCAGTGGCGGTTAAACGACACGATAGTAAAAGAAAAAAACTAATAATAATAATAATAATAAAATGGAGCGGTGTTGTATGGTGTTGACCGAGGGAGAGAGGCGGGGGGGCGGTGCTTGTACGCACGTTTTTCACCTCGGCGCGAGGCATAATGAATTCGTAAAAAAGTAGAGCGCGGCTGGCTGCTTATCTCCATCGCGCGGAGGGAGTGCGGGGCAAAAGTAGCAGCGGCAGCGGCAGCAGCAGCAACAGCAACAGCACGACCTTACGAAAATAGAAAAAGGACGGAACGTTGATTCTTTCGGTCTTCGGTAACGACAAGTCCAGACAACGACGACGATGACGACGATAGCGACGACGATCGTAAATACCGGGGCCGCTTAAAATAAAAATATAGGAGCCGAAGGGGAAGTTGCGGAAGTCGGAGGGGGGTCGGAGAGAGAGTGAGAGAGAGAGAGAGAAAGAGAGAGATAAAACGGCGCACGTCGATGCCTCGGCGAGTAGTCGCGCTTATTATTTCGAGGGTATTAGGGTCAGTCTGAATTTCTGCCGAGCCCCATCCCTCCTCCTCCTCCTCCTCCTCCTCCCCCCCCGCCCGCCCTTCGCACGCCGCCGTAGGCCAGGCGGTAACGTCTAAGGCGAGGTCGTTGCCGGCGCCGTCGGACGCCATTACCGACCGACCCTCTCGGCCCATCCCAAGATCATAAAGAATCCCCGTCATTTGGCTAAAAGCCGCTGGATCCGAGTCTGTCCGGCACGCCAAACTCCCCCGGGGGACGCGAGTCGAGCCATCCCCCGTAGCCAGGGGGTAGGTCTGTATTATATTATATGCCTGTCCGTGTGTACCTATCGGAGGTGCGCTATCAAGGCGCGGCGGCCGATCGAGCGCCCTTATATCACGCGATGCTTCCCTCGTCGGCTCCTCGAACCGCGCCCATCCGCCTACACCCGCGCCTGACATAGATGCGTCAAGCGCCGTCGAATACGATGTCCGTCCCCTCCTCCTCCTCCTCCTCACCGCCCGAGCGGACGGAAGGGTGGCGGCGTTCTTTCAGTTACGACGCCGCAAGTAGGTTAACTAACGTCTAACGGGAAGGCGCCCGTGATGCGGTGACGCGGTGACGCGGTGACGCGGTGGCGCGCTGACGCCCGATACACCTGCACACAATGGCTATTATATCGTTGGTGTCGGGCCGTCACGTGGTCAGACCGCGACCACGAGGTAGGGGAGGAGTCCCGGTTACGAATATGGATACAATCGTAATCGGTCTGCGACTTCGGCTCCCCGGTGCGTTACCTTAGGGTAGGGCGCCTTTAAAAACGCTCCGGCTAATTGAACCTGGCCGGACGCTAAGGGTGACGACGTTGGTTAATGGGGCTGGCGAGGGGAGTTACGCGGCTCGCCAATTTGAGATTACATAGTCGCCTCGCGTGTCCGATTACTGAGCCGACGTTTATTTAATGGCTCGCCTCGCGACAGGTAGGCCGTTTCCGAGCGCGAGGCCACGCAAAACCCGATGAATAAGATGCCGATACATCCGTCCCCGCCCGCCCCTCCGCCACGGGTATCGACGCCCGTCCCCGTATTTCTATGCCAATTCTAAATGCCGATTGAACCCCAATAACCCTCCGATGGATTTTACTTTCTCGGATTTTGTACGGTGCTGCGAGCGGTGAGGTGGGGAGTGGGGGACGAGTCCGTGTTGCGTTTTGTGGCGCAGGTCGTACAGCATGCACAGCCCCCCCTCCCCCACGAACCCCCAATAGCCACTCTTTCCTGCCAATAACCCCAATAACCTTTTGGTCGAGAGCAGTTTCAACGATTAACGGACGTTGGTCCTTGCCAGGGCTCGGAAAGCCCTCGCGAGGTGCCGAAAACCTCAATATCATAATTATTATATTTCAACGTCAATAGTCCGCTTGGAACAATTGGTCGACCTGCTCCCGTTGGACGAATTTTTTTATTAGACCCGAGCGGTAGGTAGCAACGCGCCGACGTAGAGCAACCTTGGCTCTCCAGCATCTTCTTCTTCTTCTTCTTCTTCTTCATCTTCTTCCTCTTCTGCTTCTTCCTCTTCTTCTTCTTCTTGGAACTCTTGTTACAGATTATCTCGGACCTTGGGCTAATGAAAACATAGAGAGAGGGGGGAAGGGGAGAGAGACGTAGACGTCGCTCGAAAAGATTGTGGGGCTTGAGCGTGCCGGGATTGCGGCGGGGGAAAGGTGAGGGGGAAGTTGTTTTCCCGAGGCCGGTCCGTGTGTTCCGCGTCTTGCGCGAGTGCCACTCGACGCGGCGGCCAGGTGAGATAACGGTGCTGGCTCGGTTAAGTAACGGGCTGCCTATCAGGATGCGTCCGACTCCCGCCCCTCCGCTTCCTACTCCGCTCTTCGCCCCTCCGCCGATGTGTCGCCCGCGTCCGACCGCCGCGACAAATAACCATCGGCCCGTCGCTCGGCATTACGTGAATTTCATAATTCAAAGACTCGCTGCCGAGGCCTGCCTCCTCCGCCTGCCTCCACCACCTCCTCCGCCTGCCTCCGCCTCCTCCGCCGCCCCGAGCCCCCGCACTCGCCGACTCGAAGAAGTGGCTGAATGGAGCCTATCGGTTACTCTCGCTCGAAAAGCAGACGATCGCTCCTGGAAATGTTATATTATTCAGTCGAGAGAGAAAACATGATTATTGGATAAAGTTTCTTGCTGCTGTCCGGCCTACTTTCTCGTTACCGCTATCAATGCGCTTTATTGTATTAATACTGTTTGTGGGGTGGATGGTGGGGGGGGGGTGTGCAGAGCGCAGCGCTTAATACCAATCGAGCCTCTTGCCGCCGCCTACCTACCTATCTACCTACCTACCTACCTACCTAACCTGCCTTCCTGCCTTTCTGCCTTTCTGCCTTCCTGCCTTCCTGCCTTCCTTCCTTCTCTGGGAAAGCCGGGCAAGCGACGTCGTCGTCAAGTCCGCGAGGGTGGGTGGTGCGGTGGCGTATAGCCATCCGGGTCGGGCGAGGATGGCCACAATCGGAGATATCGCCTCGAAGCAAAAAAGAAGAGCCTCGCCTACTTTCTATTATTATATGTCGGGAGCGGTGGCGACAGGAGCAGGACAATGACGCGACGCGGCGTTGTCCCTCTCGGTGATGTGGAAGCGGAGCAAGAGCGGCGGCGGGAGCAGCAGCAGCAGCAGCAGCAGCTCGGCTTTCAAAACTTTCCGCGGCTTATTCGTGTCAGTCCGGCAGTGCGTTGTCGATCGGAGCGTTTTCTTTCTCTCTCTCTCTCTCTCTCTCTCTCTCTCTCTCTCTCTCTCTCTCTCTCTCTCTCTCTCTGAGCCCTCCTCCCTCGGCCCGCGGCACGTCTGACCGCCCAGAGTCCCATGCAACGAGAGTTGCGCGTACGTGCAAACTCGAGTCCAGTTAGCGCGATTACCGGACGGATTTTTAACGGTACCCTGCACTTGACGCGTCCCGTAGCCCCTCCCCCTGCGCCACGGGGCATTTTTCCGACAAAAACCGCACAGAGTAGTTGCAACGATCTTCCGCGGCCGATTCACCTCACTCCCGAGAGAGAGAGAGAGAGAGAGAGAGACGTGGCGAAGAGGTGGGTGGGTGGGTGGGTGGTTGTGGGTAGGGGAGTAGTCCCCGGAGCGTTATGAATTATTCGTCGTCCTGGGCAGCCAGCCCCTCCCCCGCGACCCACTGGAATCGAGCGGTCAAGGGCCAATAGACGGAGGAGCTCACCTGGACAGTTGTCGCTCCGTCTTGAAAAAAATCGGGGCCGGGGGTGCGTTAAGAGACTTTGGCCGACGAAGTATCGCGCGGTAAGGGGCGCGGGAAGCGGGTCAGTAATTAGAAAAAGGAGGCTGGGCCTCTCCGCATTCCGAAGAGCCTCGGCGCTCTGGCCGATAAGAGCGGCGGCAGCGGTCAAGGGAGGGCGGAGGAAGGGGGGGGCTTTGGAAAAAAAAAGTGCTTTTCTTTCCGGGAAGGCGCAGGTAGAGAGGACCGGCCGCGGGCCTGAACAAAGAAGAGAGGAAAATGGGGCCGGGTGGGGGCGGGGGTGGGGGGTAGAGGTAATAATACGACTAGGGACGACGGGCCAGCGATTTTGAGCTTCGAGCCGGATCGATGACCCTGCCCGCTCGCCCGGTAATTAGCAAGTCCCTTCGGTAAGTGAAGGCGGCCTGCCCAGGGATCGCGATCGTCGGGCCCACCTGTGTGCTCACGGAACGAGCGGATCCCCCACCCCTTCTTCCCCCTTTCACCTCGTACCCCCCGTACCCCCCGTACCCGTCGCCGCTCTCGAGTCGACAGCCGACGAGAGGCGTTAGAGCGAGTAGTCGGAGGGCCCACCGAGATTGGGAAAATGGGGGAAACCCCCGGCGCCGGAGATGATATCGTCGGGAAGGAAGAATAGAGGCGCGCCGCGCTCCTTGTATCTCTCGAGGCGGCGGCGCTCCGCAGATGTCAGGTATCCGATTCTCCCCCTCCGTATCCCCGTGCAGTCGTACCTCGCCTCGCTCTCCTCTACCTCGGGTACAAGCGTGCGAGTCAAGAGGTTGATAACCGAAACGCATGGTTGCCCCCGAGGTCTTGAAAGCAGCAGCCTGTCTGCTCCACTGCTTCTTCTTCTCCTTCTCCTTCTTCTTCTCCTTCTCCTCCTTCTTCTTCTTCTTCTTCGTCTTCTTCTTCTCGTTCTTCTTCTCCCTCAGCAGCGGCAGCAGCAGCAGCACCAGCAGCAGCAGCAGCCCCTCTATGGCCACGTATACATTACGTGTACGTACGTCCCCGATCCCCTCCTCTCCGCGCTCTTCTTTACCACCGTGTCCTCACTTTTTTCCCAAACAGCCTTGATTCTCCTTTTGTAGGCCCGATGTCGGGCCGGCCTCATCCTCTTTACCTGTTACCATGTGCGTGCCGAGATCGCGATCGTCGCACGATGTCTTCCGAGCCACTTTGAAATTACGCTGAATTACGCTAGACGTCTTGACCGGTCGTCGTCACCATCGTCGTCGTCGCCTCCTCTCCCCCCGAGACGGACATACTTTCTTCGTCGATCGCGCTCTTGCTGCCGCTGCTGCTGCTGTTGCTTAACCCTTCTCCTCGTGGTTTCTCGATAACGAAACAAGGACAGACAATCCCAACAAAAAAGACACGTTAATTATCGTAATTATCGATCAATCGAAAAGTCCCTTTTGCCCGGATTTCCTTTAATTCCGACGATGAGGAGGAGGAGGCCAGGCCAGGCCAGGCCAGGCCAGTCGTACAGAGAGAAAGTGCGCCGCCCCGATTATTTAAAAGCTAAAAACGTACATATAAATACGGAAGCTAGAATGCGTAGAAAAAGCATCGGATTGCCGATCGATCGGCAACCTTTCTTATCTCCATATTATATCGATCGTATTTATTTTTCTCTAGCCATTGTTGTAATTAAAGCCGCGCGAGCCCGTCGTCGGCTGCATCGGCGGAATCGGCGGCATCGGCAACAACAATACCTACTGGCAATAATAGCCAGCACCGAACACCATACTACTGACACACCGAAGCGTAGCGGCCGCGTCCGTGTATTATTATCAATAACATCGGGCATATCCAGTTAAGTCGGCGCGCGGCGGCGGTGGCGGCGGTGGCGGTGGCGGCCGTCGGGAGGCGCGAGGGGGATAAGTGGTGTTAGGCCAATAAAGTAAACAAACAGTAGTGGCCCGCAATCCCTCTACTCGGCGCTACTCTTCTTGCATTATTATTCCTTATAAAATGTCGCTACTCGCTGAAACAATAATCTAGTTTTATTTTAAAACGCGCTGGCACTCAATCACTCACATCCCCCCCCTACCCCCGCCGTCCACCCATCCACCATTGTCTCCACCCATTGGTTGATAAACTTCCCCTAGGCGTTGATTATAAACGATTCGATTCTTTTTGCACTTCCACGTAAGGAGGAGGAGGAGGACACGATTCTTCCTATTATTATTCTATTGCTGGATGCATACGATAGAGGAATTATTTTACTTTTTCGCTCGACGTATTGATTTATTTACTTTGGCCTTACAAGGAAAGCAGCGCGCTCCGTAAAACGCGGACCTCAATAATAATAAGCCGAACAGTAATTACTTAATGCCTCGTAGGCATTGAGGGGAAAAGCGGGGGGGAGGAGAGCGGCGGCTAGGACGTAGGGCAAAGGGCGGCGAGGGGGAACCGATGACTGGCAATATCGTAATATTAAGTAAACGGGGACGATTTTCATTAGAGCCTTCATTCAACAAATTTTTTCTTCTCCCCCGAACCACCACTGACGCCATTCTTTCTATCCTTTCCTTTATTCTCTCTTACGAATGCACGATTATCATGCGGGTCGGTCGAATATAGTGGATTGAAAAACGAGTTTGGTGTATGAACCGTAAGGTAAGGTAAGGTTGGGTGGGGTGGGGTGGGGTAAGGTGGGGTTAGGTAGGGTAAGGTAAGTTGGGTCGGTCTCGGGCTCAAAGCGGCAGGCAGGCATTAATATTAGACACGGCCGGTGGTTCTGTGGGAACCGACCCAATAGAACCATGGTGTGAGGGGGCGAGGGAGGAGGGGAGGGGGGTTAGACAATTTTCGAAAATTCGAAATCGATTCAAGGTCAGTGGTCGTCTCCCGCTCCGAACGAATATTCACTCCACCTCCTCCTCCTCCTCCTCCTTCTCCCCCATCGCCCATCGCCCCCCCCTCACAGCGGAGCGCCGGTTCCGATCGTTCGAGCACTTAGAGCTCGGCGCCAAAGATTTCTTTCCTCTTGCACAACGGACAGAGGAAAAGAAATATCGATTCCACTCACGCGCGATGTGACAAAATCGCTCGCTTTCTAACCCTCGAGCCGCCAGCCTAGACGCTGCCGCTGTCGCTACCTCCTCTACCCCCTGCCCTCCCCGCCCATACCCCCGTTGCCGCGCTTTCAACTTAATCCGCGAATTCAGATGGCTCGGCTACGCGGGCCGCTACCTCGAAAGTTACCAACGAGATCTCGAGTCCCGGTTGACAACCCGGAAGCCAGGACGCGCATCTCGGGCATCTATTATCAACAATTTAGCTCGGGGGGGAGGGGGGGCTGAAGGATGACCGCCGGTACGACCCCGGGACGGAATAATGCGAGTCGCCCCCCCCTCCCACCTGCCCGCCCCTTGAAGCCTACTCGTCTCCCCGTGCGTATTGCACCTTATCTCACAATAAGGACGGAGCAGAGTAAGTAAGTAGCCATTTATCTCGTGGCTCCGCTTCGTGTCGTCGACGTGTAGCCTCGTCCTTCCTGGCGAAGTCCGCGAACCGAGAACCGAACGGGAGACCGGAGGAGAGCCGAGCGGGCGAGCGCCACAAGGAAAAGGCGGAGAGGCGGGAGGAGGAGGCGGCTCGTGAGCACCGCGAGCGGGGCTGCCGGTGAACGTCCGCCACGGGTTCGTTGACCCGAGCCCGGAGAGCCGCGCGCGCGGGACGCTTAACCTCGACTTTAAACTCCCGGCCATTGCTCGAACGCATTCCCTCCTCCTTCTCGGTAGAGCGAGACCGAGAGCGAGAGCCCCCAAGTGCGGCTAACCCATAGAGAGAGAGAGATAGATAGATAGAGAGAGAGAGAGAGAGAGAGAGAGAGAGAGAGACGACGGAGGTGGCGGAGGTGGCGGCGGAATGGGAGGGGGGAGGGGAAGAAGGTGCGCGCCACGACGAATCCCTTTACCGAGCCACGGATCTCGACGACTTACATCGAGATTATGTCACGGACCTAACCCTGACTCCGTCTGCCCAGGCCCCTGCTACGGCAAATTATCAATCTTAAGACCATCGGTCTCGAGAGCTGCTCACGAGAAGACCCCCTCCTCTACCCATGCCAATTAACAATAATCGTTGAATAATCATAACCCCTCTACTTACTCCACCCTGCCACGAAAACTCATTATCGATCCGTGCCCGACTGCACATTTATTATCATTATTATCATTATTTTTATTATTATTGTCGTTGTTGTTATTATTATTAGTTGTTATTAGTTATTAGTTATTAATAGGGCTTGATCGGCCAAAGAAACAACGATCCGCGGCGATCGTTGTCCGTCACACTTTGTGCCGCCGATTCTCCAGACTTTCGTAGCCGACCAAAGAAACTTCTGTGGGATTGGTGGGAGGGGCGAAGGGGGAGGTGGGGCCGTTGCAAATTTTCCTCGTCTAATCCCCAGGACCGAGCCATCCATCGACTGCCGTCGTTAATCGCGAATCGGACGTCGCTCGGGAAAAATCCCGTGATCCACATAATCAACGTTCCGCGAACCGCGAGGTTATTGTAACAGTCGGCCGGGAACGTTGTCGCCTCTCGGCCGAGAAAGAGCTGCCGGGTCGGGCGAGGGGCGGACGGAGGGGCTGCGAGCGAAAAAAAAAAAAAAAAAAAAAAAAGGAGAAAGCCGTTCGACGAGCAATTAGACGTCGTTGGCGGATTTCGCGCGATTCCCACCTCCGGGAGTTCTTCTCGTTTCTTCGTTTCCGTTAGCTTCCCGAGACTTTTTCTCTCGTCGTCGTCGTCGTCGTCGTCGTCGTCGTCCCTCCCGACCCCGCGCCCTTTCCATAGACCGAGGGGGAACAGGGATAAGGAATCTTAATGACGCGGTGTCGTATGTTTGTGATTGCAGCAACTGTTCCGGAGCCAGGCCCAGGGCGCGACACCCCAGCAGCTCCAACTGCTCCAGCAGCAGCAGCAACAGCAGCAGCAGCAACAGCAGCAGCAGTACCTGGCGGCCTCGCAGGCCCAGCAGCAGCAGCAGCAAGCCGCCCAGCAGCAGCAGAACTTCCCGGCGACGCCCTACACGGTCATCGGCGGCCAGGAGCCCTACGTCAGCTTGATAACCGGGGCCCCGCCCGTCGTACCGCCGTACTACGGGCCCTGGGTATACCCGGCCGGCCTTCTGCCCCAAGCGCCTCCCCAGGCAGCGGCCCCGCCGCCCCCGAGACGACCCCTCACACCATCGTCGGCAGCTGCGGCCGCCGTCGCCCAGGACAGCGCCAACAATCTCGCCCAAACGGTAAGGCCGCTGCTGCTTATTCGTCACCTTGCATCGGTGCTAATGACCTTGGGGGCCTGATTCATCGTGTGTCGTCAATCGCCGACCTATGAAAAACCTCCTACCCCTCCCCGTAATCAATCCAATTCCATTTATTTAATCGACCGTCTCCTTTTTTTTGTATCTCCTTTCGTGAGGGTCGGTCGGTCCGGTCGGTCCGGGTCCGGTCCAGCCAACAATCCCTCTCCGACCCCGATCAATATTATTAATATCATTTTTATTGTTGCTGCTGCTGCTGTTCTTGTTGTATTGTCTATCTATGGGGATCGGGTAGCTCGGTACATTTGAAGGACATATGGCCAAGAGGTTATCGACCGCTTTTAAGGAACGTCCGAGCGGCCGAATAAATTAGTTAGTTATAACTAAGTATAAGTATAAGGCCGAGTCGATCATCGATCTAGGGGATTCTAAAAAATTTTTCGGCCGTATTAATCGAAGCGGAGCCGCGCGATACCGGACAGATCGTAGATAAATTTCCTCATTTTACAATGAGCCAAGAATGATAATTTATTCGATCCTCTTTCGCAGCTCACGATCACTCTCTTATTTATATATATACATATACATATATACTATCTTCCTCTTCTACTTCTTCGTCTCCATGCTGTTGTTGTTATTATTATAATTCGTAAGCTCGTGGCGCGGCGGTACCGGACGCAGCAGCGTATATTTTCGATTCTTGTGCGTATATTGTTCTTGTGATCCTAGGCACCGGGAGCACCGGGAGCACCGGGAGCACCGGGAAAATGAGGACGAGAAAACCTTGGAATCGCGGCGACTTTTATCAGTATTATTCATTGCCGTGAAATATCAGCTTTGCGAACAATTTGAAACGAGTTCGATAAGTTATTGTGCTGAAAAGTGCTGCTGCACTACTACTCTGTTCTACTTTGGGGAAATTAGGAGAGAAAAACAAATGAGGGGGCAGAGAAAAATTAGCTAAAGCGTAATGTCTCGGAATGAGGAAGGAAGGGAGGGAAGGGGTAAGAGGGCGCGTCGGCTCCGCGAAGCGAGAACGAGTCCAATCGATAGTCGGGGTTAAATTTAGCATATAAATTGCGTGCTCTTGTGGACGACGTAGCCGTGGAAGCCAATAGATGCCCTCCGTTGATACCCTGGGAGCGGAGTGTGATTGCCGTGCTTGTTGGAAGCTGAGTGGGGGAGAGCTTGAATCGTTGATTATCTGTTGAACAGGTTCAAGGTCAGTACCAGGTGATACCGGCGTATTACGATCAGAATGGCTCGATCGTCATGGGAGGCGTGCGGGGCCTCGGCTCCGCGGCGACCCCGATGCGGCTCGTCAGTCCGGCCCAGGTACTGGTGAACCGGGCGCCCTCGCAGCCGCCACCTGGGCCCCAGGCGCCCCCGCCGCCGAGTCTATACAGCCAGGCGACGCCGACGTCCCACAGCAACGCGACGCCCGGCGAGTGTCTCGGTAAGTAATCCCGTCACCGGTCTCGTCCTAATAATAATCACCCTCGCTCACCGAGCCACCACCACCACCACCACCACCACAACAACAACAACAACAACAACCCCCCCATCCCCATCCCCACGCTCTCCACTTCTCCGCGCTCCCCTCGCTCAATTAGCGGAGGGATGCACGCGGTGCGCCTCCCACCAGTGAGTGGCGCTCTTGATCATTGGACAGCTCGAGCTCCTCGGCGATGGGCCACCGTCGCAGATCTCATCCGCTGCCCATCATTAAGGGCGCCTAATGTCTTTCTTCGTTCCCTCTTATCTCCTCGTATTTCCTTTGTTTCTCTCTCTCTCTCTCTCTCTCTCTCTCTCTCTCTCTCCCTCTCTCTTTTGATTTTATCTATGAAACCTTTCTTTCGTCTATAACTACATCCATTTAGCGAGTCTCGTAATTATTATTATCGAGAAAGTCGCGGTCGCCCGTCGTTCAGCTTAAAACGACCCGTTTTTCTCACAACCAAAGCCAAGACGAACAAAATTTTGTAAAATTTGTACAAATTCTCTCTCTCTCTCTCTCTCTCACTCTCTCTCTCTCTCTCTATCTCTCTCTCGATTCCTCTCTCTCACATTCTCGTTTTGTCTGTCGTGTCTCGCCTCTTAATCGCCCCCACTCGTTCACTCGCCCCTTTTTTTTTCATGACTCACTTGAACGCTGTTTCAATATCTTCCGTGCACCCTCCCTCCCTCCCTCGGTTTAGCTCGATCCATCTATCCGAGAGTGCGGTGCGCGTAATTATTGGTCAGCCACCGAAGGTGCCAAGCAACAAAGGGCCATACGATGGCCGAGGGGGGGAAGGGCTTGGGGATGGGGTTGGGGGGATGGGTGGATGGGGTGGCTCGGTATCACGGTTAACTTTCGGAGCTCGTAAAGAGGATGATGAACTAAGTGTTGGGGTGTCGTGTGGCGGCTTTTGTGGTGCAGGTCTGGCGGCATGCAGTGCTGCTGCAGTGGTCGCCCAGGCCCAGGCGGTAGCCGTACAGCAGGCCCAACAACAGGGCTCAGGACTCGCCGCTGGCTTGGCGGCCCTGGGCTACGGCGGCTCTCCCCTCGGGGCCCTCGGCTCCCCGGCTCAACTGCAGAGCACAGGTATACACACACACAGGCGCACACACATACAGTCTCTCTCTCTCTCTCTCTCTCTCTCTCTCTCTTTCTCTTTCTATCTCTATCTCTACATATCTATTTATCTCTGTGCCCCCCTCTCTCTCTGTCGACCCCTATCGGTCCGAAGCCAACCGTCTCATCTTCCCGTCTATCGTGAACCCATCATCCACGACCCACGACCCACGACCCACGACCCACTACCCACGCTCGCCTCCTCGCCATTGTTTTCCGTTTCTAACGATAGAATCAAGGGTACGCGTTGCGAGGCCGGCGGCGTCCCATTAATAGCAATCCAATGCGACTAACCCCTTCCTCCCCACGTCCCGGTTGAGCCTCTTTCAGCAGCACTGTCGATGCGTTTTACCTTCCACGACGTCTTCTCGAGTTACCCTCAATTCTTCAAGTTATACGTCCTTCATCTTCCTCTCATCGTCCTCTTCCTTCCTTCCTTCCTCCCTTCTCCCCCCTTCCTCCCCTTTTTTTCTTTTCACGTCCTGCTTAACCGTGTCGTTAAAAGCATGCTAATTACGACCGATTATTTGTCATCGCTCTCTGTACGAGATCGATAACGTGAACAACGCACCCACCCCGCAACCCGCCAACCCCCATCCCCTCCATTCGATTTTGCAATTGCTTTACAGTTAATTTGAAGAGAATCGTTAAAACGGAACAATCGAACGACCCGTTTCATTGCAGGCAAAAATATCTACGTTTTCATTCAAGTCAATATATATATATAGAATATAATTTCCTCGGTCTTCCTCCTCGCCTCTCTCTCTCTCTCTCTCTCTATCTCACTCTGCTCTATCTCTGCCTCCCTCTTCGATTCAGTCTGCTGCTATATTTCACCGAGACCCGCTCCGGACTACTCGGCCTATCTCTCCTTATCCAACCTTCTCCAGTCTTGTAACGTTCCAACAATTAAATGGATAAGTGGGCTCTCTGTATATATGTAATCTACAACCGGGTATCACACTTTTTGCCATTCTCTCATTCATTATTGTTCTGCATTTTATTTGTTTCGTGCGATGCGCGATACTAAATACGAGAAATAAGCAATTGTCGAGCTAGCTTACCAAACGTGCTAAGCACACGTACTCTTCTCCATTCCATGAAACTGTTCTTGTATTGCCGTGTTGTAATTTATTAATTAATTCCCCATGCCGCTTTCATTAAGCAACAATAATAAAATTAAAAGCCGAATAAAAAGGGTTATTATTGCGTAAAGAGAGAGCAAAAACAAAAAAAAAAAAACAAAAAAAGAAAAAAAAAAGAAAAAAAAGAAAAGAAATAAAAAAACACCAACAAATGCCTGTAAATCATAAAAGATTATTGTAACACACGTCCTGTAATGAAAATAGGTTTGGGTCTTGGAGCATCGTCCACTGGTAGGAGAGATTCCTTCGATAGAAACACTTCTGCATTTAGTCCCAGCTTAGAATACAACAGAGGAAAATGGCCGCAGAGCTACGGCGCTCTTGGTGAGGGCACGATCCTTTTTCTTTTTTTTTTTGTCTATAAAATTATAACTTATAATTAATACCTCTCGCAGATGGATAAACAAATGGATTTAATCGTAATTAATAATAATAATAATAATAATAATAATTACAATACGCCTCGTGGATTATGTCGCGGATATTACTGAAACTCTCTTAATGGCCGATACGACCAGGCCGTTATGTTTTATATTGCTTTCTCTCTCTCTCTCTCTCGGTATCGTTGTCTCGGTATCGTTGTCTCGCGTTGTCGTACAACTACTCACCATGCCGTTTATACATAGGCGGTAATTATTCATTTCGTCCCCGCGCCGCTCGGCAGGATCGAAAAGAAACGATGCCGGTTAACGCGGCCTTAAAAAGTTTCAGTAATTATCCAATAACGAGGGACGTAACGCGACACAATGTACCATTTCTTTCGACAATACCTATGGCTAAAAAGTAAAAAATACACACGCTCCACTCCTGTAAATGAAATCAATAAACTAAACTTTCTTACGTGTTTCTAACACGTAATGACAAATCATTCGTTATGTTGTACATTTGCAGTAGTGCACCGACACACGTCAGTCAGTGCGTCCGTTACCCGGACAATTCATATTTTCTTTTCTCTTTATTTTTTTCTTTTTTTTTTTCTTTCTTTCTTTCTTCCTCTCGTTACCTTATTCATTTGCATATACCATTTATATAACGGGGTCGTTCTATAAAATTTTGTATTATTTTATTTTGCATTTTTATTCTTAATGTACATATTGTAAATTTACGACGTTAAAAGCTCGAGACGACCTTTATTTATTTATTTATTTTTTTTTTTTTCTTTTTCTTTTTTATTTCTCCTTTATTTTCGTGGCTCTCTTGGATGTAACCGAGTCGGAATACCCGAGCCCGTAATACAATAAGCCTTCAAGGTAAATAGACGGGCCTGTAAATCCGTATTAAAAGTTCAAGTTAAGTGGTATTAGCGTATAATAATTCCGAGGACGATAGCTTTCCACTCGGTGAATAATGGCCCTATTGATTTTTATACGACGACGTTGCCGAGGAGTTAATTAGGCGCGAGCAGAGGGACCGAGTGACGCGTCACAGCCTTCGGAGAATTACATTCGGTCCGTTTTTCCGTCGATATATTTCTTTTGTTTTTTTTTTTTTTAATATCTATACCTCGGCTGTTTATCCGTGCTTCTTTAACGTAATCACGTGGCCGGGACTCGTGATTGTTTATGGTACCGGGGGTCGGGGGTTGGGCGATGGTATGGGATGGGGTTATTGGCATGTATTGGTAGAAATAAATCCGTTTTGTCTAGTTAAAGAGGAGTTGATTGAAGGGAAGAATTCCTTCGCGCTTCGTGTATAAATGCCGTGAAAACTTCGACTCTACAATACAATAAAAAAGACCGTTTGTCTCGTCTCGCCGCGACAACGCTCGGAAAATCCATTTATTTATTTATCATTTTGCCCCCACCCCCACCCCCCAACCCCCAACCCCCAACCCCTCCGTATTAATTTTTTTTTTTTTTTTTTATCATTCCCCCTCGCTCTTCGTTCTCTTTCACATGTCAATGCTTTCCGAAGTAAGAAGTACTGCCGCAATGAAAGTAAAATCGTTGCATTGAAAATGCAATCGAGCCCGGCACTTGTAAGTTCTTAAACGGCAACGACAATTTACCACCCACCCGAGTCTATGTCATTGTCATTGTGAAAGGGAAAGAAAAGTATGGGGAATTTGAAATTAAAAGTAAGATTAAGAGAAATGAAGAGGTAGTAGTAGTAGTAGTAGTAGTAATAGTAGTAGTAGTAGTAGTAGTAGTAGTAGTAGTAGAAGAAGGGGGAGGGGGAAAAAAAAGGATGGAGAGGGAAAGGCTCGTTAAGTGCGATTTGCCGTATCGAATTGGGGAGAATTTGTCATTCGTAATAACGATCTACTCTACGGCAAGAGCGAAACGGTCTCGGTCTAGTTGCTCCGCTGGTACTCGGTACCGCTGAGGTCCTCCTCCTCCTCCTCCTCCTCCTCCTCCTCTACCCGCTACACCTTGGCTCTTCCCCCATGTCATTTAAAAAGAAAGAAAAGAAAAAAAAGAAACGTAGACGGACGACGGTCGTTTCGCTCTTGCTGGTAATAAGAGAGACGCGCGATAAGGGATGTCGAGTCGGAAGGAGCGGCCGAGTCTGGCTGGAGAATGAGAAAATCCATCCGCGTCAGAGACGGGTAGACATCCGGAGGGAAGGATTAGCTCGTATTCTGCAGCCAGGCTCCGCTTGCTCGCTCGGCCTCTACTGAGAATGAGCGTGGAGGAGGAGAAACTGACGTGGGACCGTGTGCTGCCGCAGGTACGGTGACAGCCTCGCCGAGTCCCTTGGGTCTGTCCTTGACACCACCGCCCTCCATCGGCGGCTCCCTCGGCGGCCTCGTCGGCGGAGCTAACCGAGTCTCAGCTGCACCCGGAGCCGAGGCCAAGTTCCGCACGAGCGCCGTGCCCGCCCTTACGACCAACGGCGTCTTCGGCTCGAGCAGCTCGCTCTTCCCGAACCTGGTGGGCAAGCCCGGTCGAGGCGGGGCCGCGGGCGTCGGCGGCGACAAGAGCACCGGAGGCAGATCTCGCCTCCTCGAGGACTTTAGGAACAACAGGTATTTATATTGTTATTACTATTATTATTACTATTATCGGGCATTGTTGCCGGATGCGCGTCGACCTCTGGATAATCATTCCCCGTTGCATTTTTTTATTACCATTATTATATAATTGGCCTTTGTCGAGGTTCTTATCGGTGCGGCCGTCGGTGTCGCTATTATTATTCAGCGGATAAGGAATAGGGCTCGGGCGGCTTCCGCGCCCCGGCTTAGTTTACTTTAATCGCAGCGCTTCAGGAGCCCTCCCCCCTCTTACCTACCCCACCCGTCACATAAGAGTGACGGCGGCTGCTGCGGTGGCGGTGGCGAGGGCGAGGGCGGTGGGGGCGGCTGGGGCGGGGGGGCGCGGGTCGAGGGGAGAAGAGCCTGAGAACGAGTCGGAGGGGATAAAAGGAAGAAGACAAGACGTGCTCTCGCACGGAAGGGCAGCCGGAGCGCTAATTGAAATCCCCCTTTTAATTCAGATTCCCGAGCCTTCAGCTTCGTGACCTGGCTAATCACATAGTGGAGTTCAGCCAGGATCAGCACGGATCCCGCTTCATCCAGCAGAAACTGGAGCGGGCCTCTGCCAACGAGAAACAGCTCGTGTTCCAGGAGATCCTCGCCTCGGCTTACTCCCTCATGACCGACGTCTTCGGCAATTACGTCATCCAGAAGTTCTTCGAGTTCGGCACGCCCGAGCAAAAGTCCACTCTTGCCCAGAAGGTAAAAAAATAACACTGACAATAACAACAGTCACAATGATACTAGATGATCGAGCGTAACGTTATCGCAATTACAATCGGCGCCCTCCTCCTTAATAAGAATTAGCTCGACCTTCATGATGATATACTGCGTGTCAGATGACGAAATACGATATGATTTATAACAGAATAAGAGCGTCGTTTCACGCCAAACTGAATTAAGAGTTATCGAGCTTGGGCCGCGCTTATTAATAATACGGGAACGACTTAAGAAGAAAGTGACCCGAAGCCATTAATGACGGAGAAGACGCGTCTACGAGGCTCGATCGATTAAATACATGGACATTTTTTTTTGCAGGTACGCGGGCACGTGCTGCCGTTGGCCCTGCAGATGTACGGCTGCCGAGTGATCCAGAAGGCTCTGGAGTCGATCGGTCCGGAGCAGCAGCAGGAGATCGTGCGCGAGCTCGACGGCCACGTGCTCAAGTGCGTAAAGGACCAGAACGGCAACCACGTCGTACAGAAGTGCATCGAGTGCGTGGAACCGCGCGCCCTACAGTTCGTCATCGGGGCCTTCGCCGGCCAGGTTCACTCGCTTAGCACCCATCCGTACGGGTGTCGCGTTATCCAGCGCATCCTCGAGCACTGCACGCCCGAGCAGACGCAGGGCATCCTCCAGGAGCTACATGCCGCGACCGACCAACTTATCCAGGATCAATACGGCAACTACGTCATACAGCACGTCCTCGGTAAGCGGCTCGAGCCACATTCGTAGCGGATACGTGACGCCTTTTCTCCTTCGAATGATTTTCCATTCTATCGCGATACTAATGGTAATTTATATGTTGTTTTTTTTTTTTTTTTTGAAGAGCACGGTAAGCCCGAAGACAAGGCTCAGCTGATAAACAGCGTCCGCGGCAAGGTCCTGACCCTGTCGCAGCACAAGTTTGCCAGCAACGTCGTCGAGAAGTGCGTGACTCACGCCACCAGACAGGAGAGGGCTGTGCTCATCGACGAGGTCTGCGGCTTCAACGATAGGTAAGTCTACCCCAAGTCTCCAGATTGCATTAATAAGTCACCAGACCAGCCACTCGACTCCATTACAACTCATTAACGGACCACTGTCCGTGCCCATATACATATATATATTCATTCGATCATTCGATCATTCTATGCACGTACGGCGGACACGTATGGATTATGCGTTAAAGCGCTCTCGTTTGTGTTGACAGTTCGTTAAATATAATGATGAAGGACCAGTACGCGAATTACGTCGTCCAGAAGATGATCGACGTGGCCGAGCCCGCGCAGCGCAAGGTCTTGATGCACAAGATCCGGCCGTATCTGGCCAGCCTCCGTAAGTACACGTACGGGAAGCACATCATCGTCAAGCTCGAGAAGTTCTTCATGAAGACGGCTAACGCCATGGGAGTGGGGGCCGCTGCCACCGGGGCCAGTGACCTCGGGCCCATCGGGCCCCCGGCATCTACCGCGGGATCAGTCACGACCTCGTCCCAGCAATCAACACAGGTTTTATAAAAAAAGACGGGCATTAAGGCGACTGCATTATTCAGTCGAACGCTCCAGAGGCGAGCCAAGATCTAGGATTTAATATGCCTTTGCGCGAATGGATGCGACCACTCGTCGCGCCGGCACCTCGATCGGACGATTTTTTTATATTCGTTGTTATGTTCCTCCGCAATGCTGAGAAAAATGGGGAGAGAGAGAGAGAGAGAGAGAGAGAGAGAGAGAGAGAGAGAGAGGGCGAGCAGCCGCTTATGTAGCCGATCGGCGGGAGGCCAAAAAGTCTAGGCTCTCCTCTCCCCGACCCCACCGAGAAACAACTTAGGCGCAACAACAAGTCCCCTAGATTATAGATACACGTAAATATATATATTTATATATAAATATATGTAAAGTATGTAGGTACGTGTATAAATATGTATAATGTGTGTATGTGTGTCAAAGGTGCCGGCGCACGGTTTCTCGCTCTAGTGATCAATGTATAGAATCGTGGATCAAGGTGCTCGTAGGCATTATTATTATGCACAAAAGAAAAACCTTGATGTTATAATATTGGAAGAAAAAAAAAAAAAAAAAAAAAAAAAAAAAAAAAAAAAAAAAGAAATCTTGAGATTTTTTTTTTTTCTTCCTTTTACTCTTGTACTACTACTATTTCTTCTTCATCATCATCATCATCGGATGTTGTGTAGCTTTGAGACGGGAGATACGTACGTGAACAAACAAAAGTTAAAAAAAAAAAAAAAAAAAAGATGTTCGTTGTTTATTGTATAAGGTGTTTAAAATCAATGGTACGATTGTATCTCAGCAAAGGTTTTAAGTTCTTTTTATTTATTTTATTTTTTTTTATTTTTTTTTTTTTTTTTTTTAAATTATACGAAATATCGACGACTATTCGATACGACGTCAGGAAAAAATTCTAATTGAAATACAATTAAAATAGATATTACTACTACTTTTACTACTTTTACTACTACTTTTACTACTACTACTTCTACTACTACTACTACTTCTACTACTGCTACTACTACTACTACTACTGCTACTTCTACTACTACTACTACTGCTACTACTACCACTACTACTACCACTGCTATTATTATTATTCTTATTATTATTATTGTATGTCTCGGATATGTAAAGCCAATTTAATGATTTTTTAATTTCACAAAAATAGATCAGGATGGTATAGGAAAAAAAAAAAAAAAGTTGTAGAGGTATCGAAGGCGGGCGACGAGAGCGTTGCCCGCGAGATAAAGAGGAAAAAAAAAGAAAGATGTTAATTAACAGCTAGAAAATAGATCTTAGTGCTGCATGCATTTATCGTTGTATGATGATCGACATATGATGATGTACGTTTCGTATGTGGGATGTCCTGCTTCTGCATGAGAGTAGCAGAATTATTGCGTACAGTTTCCGCAAATAGAACAAATTTGGTACGGATTTAAAAAAAGTACTGAATACTATTAACAATTTTGTACAATTGATTTGTTTTAATTGATTTCGTAATTGACACGGAGTTTAAGATGCAGCTTACACAAGAGTTTTTTTTTTTTTTTTTTTTTTTTTTTTTTGTAATTATTTTATTTCTACAAGCGTTAATAATTTCATTATTGGTTTGTTTTATATAATGAGAGCACATTATGGTTTGGTTTTTATCGTCAATGATAAGAGAAAAACGTTAATGGTATTTAGTATTTTGAAAGCTTAAGTATTTAGTGTTTGACATGGGAGCAAAGTCCAAATCGGCCCCAATTCGACTAGAAATTTAACCCAACAGACACATTGCGTTGATAAAGTTTGTAAGAATCGAGAATTATTCATTCATTTTCAATTATGGGAAATGTTACGAAAGTGATGTACACGAATCTGGAAGTTATGAGGCATGTTTTTCTTTTTTTTTGTTTGCTGACAAAACTTGTTCGTACTTCCGAATGTCTGCATAAAATGCATATAAATTGTCGTACTTTTGTAGATTTGGTACGCTTTGACTGTGCTGAAAAACCAAACAGTTCGAACTCGAAATATAAAACGGTAACTCCTCTGTGAAAATGATTAGATAATCCAAGCAAGCAAGTAAACAAACAAACAAACAAACAAACAAACAAACAAAGAAACAAACAAATCAGCCAACCAATTAACCAAACTACCGATCAACCAACCAACCAATCAACCAATTAACCAATCAACCAACCAACCAACCAACCAACCAACCAACCAATCAACAAACAAAATAACGTAGGCGGGACAACGGTATATTATTCAGAGTAAACGTTTTTGATTTTATACGTGCTCGAGTGAGAAGCGCAAGAAAGCATTTTTTTTACATGCGCGCGACAACGTCCCTGCCGTTTTTTCAATTAATTTTATCCTATTAAAAGTATATATATATATATTTAAAGGGAAAAAGGCAAAAAATGGTAAAGTTAAAGTAAAGTAAATAATGAAGAAGCCCTCGAATTTTGTAAATTGTGATATAAATAATAAAAATGTGTATAGAAACGACGTGACCCCCCCCCCTTTACCCCCTCACAAAAATCGCGTGGAGCCGCAAATTCAACGGTTATATTTTATTTTCCACGAAGAAGAGAAAGAGAGAGAGAGAGAGAGAGAGAGAGAGAGAGAGAGAGAGAGAGAAAAAGGAAAGAAATTTATTAAAAGAAATCCCCTACCTTCTTTTTTAACGGACTCTGTGAATATTGTGTATTATAATAATTACTAATTACTTAAATTTATAAAATATGAGTTGCGTTTCGATACAGCTGCCCGAACCTAATGATTATTATAGATTAAAGGTATCCATATGATTTGCCCATTCGGTACAACTTCACCCCTCACATGAGATATCAGCATTGTAAAATACTATAAAGACTTTTCGGAAAGGCTATGCAAATAAATAAGTAAATAATTAACTAAATAAATAATTAAATAAATAAATAAATAATTAATAGACTACACTCGGTGAACCGATTTTTACAGACTTATCAGAACATAATAAATAATAATGATAATTACACACAAGAGAGCCACCAACGTTCGTGGCACGTTCGAGCGTCTTTGAACTCAATTGTATATTGTACAAATGGTAAAAAGTTTTTTTTTTTTTTTTTTTTTTTTTTTTTTTTTTTTTTAAATCAGCAAATCAAGCCCGCACAATGCGCGTGTAAATTAGCCCCGGACTCATCCCCGATCCCTTCCCTCGGCCCTCGCCACCCACCCCTGCCCAACGTACTCCAACGTACTCCAACGTACTCCAACGTACGACCACCACCACCACCACCACCACTCGTCCCTTATCCCTCGTCCCTCGTCCCTCGTCCCTTATCCCGACTCGTCCAACCATATTCACTCACACATTGCAAGGCCGTTTTCGTTGTATTATAATCGACGACAACAACTGAAAGATCAAAAAAGATTAAGGAAGCCCTAATCAAGCACACCGCATACAACACACTCGAGACACACGCACAGACAAACAACACGAAAGTGCAAATACACGGAAAGGCAAATGAATTTAAGCGAACGAGATTGTGTTAATTTTGAATTGAATAGAGTTGTAAGGGAAATATGAAAAGCTGCACCTTCGCAATGACCTTTTCCGAACGATTCACGGGTTCGCTCGCTCACGCACTTGCGCTTTATAAACTTCATTCGTTATCAATTGATAACAGCTGCACTTGATTGCTCGAAATTTTCCCGATTCAATCGAAAGATTCGTCGGCGTTATTTTTCTTTTCATTCGTATTCTTATACCGCTTTTACTATTTACTACTATCACTACTACTACTACTACTACTACTACTACTATTATTATTTTTTAATTATTATTATTATTATTATTATTATTATTATTAATTTTATTATTATTAGTGATGTTGTTGTTATTTTAATTATTTCTACTACTACTAGTACTATTACTATTACTATTACTATTACTATAACTATTACTATTTCAAAATGATGACGGAAAGAGAAAAGGAAGCCATCGGAATAGACCGAGAGTTATGTCGAGTTGGACCCTCATCCTCCCAAATTGCCTCTTCCTCCTCCTCCTCCTCCTCTCCAACCCAAACAACCCCCCGCCCTTTGTACAATGTATAATATTTTGTTAATGTAGGTATTATATAAAACAAAAGTTAAGAATATACGGTGTCGAGCAAATAAATAAATAAATAAAAAAAGAAAAGAAAATGAAATCGTGAAGCAAAGTTGATAATGAAAATGTCTGTTGTGATTTTGTACAAAATAAACGAGATAAAAATAAATTGAGGAAAGAAAAGAATAAAGAAGACGAATGATGTAGCAGCTTTCTTTGTAAGATATTGTAAATAACGATTTATTAAACAAATTGACAAATTCCTAGGCAACTTCTATCTATCTATCTCTATCTCTATCTCTATCTCTATCTCTATCCATCTCTTCTCTTTCTTTCCCTCACTCACTCACTCACTCACTCACTTACCCTATCTATCTATTATTCTCCCGAGTCTCTTGTCTTTAATCTCTTGCTAGTCTACTTTCTTCGCGCGAGGATTACTTATTTTCTAAGGCGATAGTAATGAAATAGGGCGGTTTCGTACGAGCGGTGACGCGACGAGTAGCGAGTTCCAAGAGCTCGCAAAAGTACTTAGGCGCATGATCTTCCGATGGCGAGCCTTCCTTCCTTTTCTTCGTTTCGTACTTTTTTTTTTTTTTTTTTTTTTTTTGTTCATTTCTCCTATTTTCCTTCGAATCTCCATATGTTTAAAGAACGAACGCAAGGAGCCGCCGTCCGAGCTTCCGGAAAAATTCACTCGAGGCTGCACCTTTTTCAAACTCTTGCCACCACGCATTTACTTAAAACAAACACACGCGCACGCACACACACACACACACACCGACACAGGCGCACACGCACAAGCACACGATCCCCAATAAGTAAAGAATATCGATAGAGCAAATAATGAGCGAACGAACGGGATAAAGAGTGCCCCGCCCGCCCCCCGCCCCCTCTCTCGACGGGGAGGGCGGTAGGGTAAGGAAAGATGAGAATAGGGAGGAAGCGAATTATAACATTGCACCGACTGCCGAACAGACAGACATTCCAACTCTAAAGAGAATAATACATACAGAGAAAAGAAGTGTTGTTTGAAATAATAATAAATAGAAAAGAAAGGAAAAGTAAAGAAAAAGGAAGCAATGATGAATAAAAAGAAAAAAAAAGAAAGAATGAAAGAATGAAAAAAAAAAAAAAAGGGAATCCGGACAAAAGATGGAAAAGCAAAAGGTCAAATGAAGGTGAATCGATTGATTATTTTTTCAGTTGTCAGGGTACTTGATAGTGGAAGGGATTAATAATTATTTCTATAAATAATAACGGCTTTGTGAACATATTACGAATAATAATGTTTAAGGAATGACGATAAAAGTTCCTTCATCTGTGTAAATCGCGCGTCATTTTGTAAATTAAAGAGCAGAGCAAGCACGCATCATTTGTAATAGAAATCATCTCTCGTACTCGTTGGCGGGTTATTGCGACCGCAGCAAAGCTGGGCGAGTTTAAACAAAAGGAAGCGAATGGAGCGTTAATTAAATCAGAGAAGAAAAAGCTGTACGAAAATTAATCGAATGCAAAATCTCTCTCATGTCTTTTTATCTACTAGAATTTATAAATTTATTATTATTATCAATTATTATTATTTACATTATTATTACTATCAATATCATAATTATTAATTATTAATTATTAATTATTAATTATTAATACTTCAATCTTATTCTTCTTCTTATTATTATTATTATTATTGTCATTATTGTCATTATTGTCATTATTGTCATTATTAATGCTACTACTCTTATCGCTATATATTATAATTACTTATACATATTGTTTGATTAATGACTCCCTTTTTATTATTCATTATCGCTAATACTAATCGCTAAGCATATTATACATAAATATATATATATGTAGATGGATATATATATATACATAAGTGTGTGTGTATGTGTGCGTGAGCGCGTGTGTGTAAACGTAAACAAGCCAGTATATAAAAAGGAAAAAATATTTATAAATATGGTTGGCATTCTCTTGAGACTTGAGCGCGATAAAAACTAGTATAAACGATCGGAAATTATTTTCTCTCTCTTTTAAAAAGGATCTAAATATGAAAATTTTAATACAACTAGCCTATGTCTACGTCGTCAGCCCTTAACGAGAAGGATAACAAAGAAACAAATGTTTGTTCGAGTAAATAATAACAATTAGACGGAGAATAAAGAAGGGAAAAAATAATGAAAGGAAAAAAAAAATACAAAAAATACAAAAAAAAAATACAAAAAATACAATGCCGAAGGGTTGGAAAAGAAGCAGAGAAAGGAGAGTGAGAAAATGTGTATGAAAATGTAGGAAAACGTAATCACGATAAAGGAAAATTTCTTGTCCATTTTTAATTATACATAGTGTACATTTTTTATATAGCACGTGAGATTATATTATTAACGGCGTAATGAGTGTCGCCATGAGCAAGACGTAGCTAGCACGGAGCTCTGTATAAACATATAAACGAAACTAACTAAATAGCTATACGAATGTATATGGTGATAAGGGATGCAAGCGAAGGAAGGGGAAAGGAAGGATACGAAGGAAGGATACGCGAAGGATGTTTGATATAATGATAATGCGTTTTTAGATCCGTCGCCTTTCGATACGTCACGATCATCACAGAACAAGCAAAGATTTTACGTTGAGAGTTTTTTCCATTGTTTTTTACTGGCCTGGTTGCGATTCGGGATTTTATCCCCTCTTTTACGTATTTATTGAATAATTCGACATACATAACGTTGCGAGTTTGAATGTGCCGAGAAAAACCGAAACAAAACAAAACAAAGCAAAAGATAAAAAGATGAAGAAATTTTCGCCTCGTTACTTACTGTGTGCTTTTCTTGCGTTTCCGATTCCAAGGGCAATGGCAAAATCAATGAAATCAAAGAGGGGACGTTGGGCGGAGGAGGAGGAGGAGGAGGAGGAGGAGGGCCAATTGGAAAAGCATAACGACGACAACTCGTGTGTGTATAACGAGACGATACATGATTCCGACAACGGATGTTTATACATGATTTTTTTTTTTTTTTTTTTTTTTTACGTTTCTTCTTGCTTTTATTATTGTTGTTGTTGTTTTTCTTCTTCTTCTTCTTCTTCTTCTTCTTGTTCTTCTTGTTCTTCTTCTTCTTCTTCTTCTTGGTCTTTATTGGCCGGAGGCTCGTGTTTGTGGTTGGAGTAGGTGCGCGAGCCGAAAGCCAAGACCACACTGACCCACCCTCCCATCCACCCACCCATCCATCCATCCATCCTTAGCCATCCTTAGCCATCTGAATTTCAATGCTCGCTTCAATGGGGACAATGGAGAAGTAAGGGGGAGGAGGATATCACGCGATACGCGTTACGCGATTCGAAGCATTTAACTCCCTCCGCTGCCCCCACACTGCAACCAATCGGAAATTCCGTAATCCGTTCTTACGAACGTAACTTGCGTTATCTTTTCCTTATCCGAATGCCTTGTCCGTTATCGGTAACGCGTTCTTGTCCTACAAAAATCGGACTTGCAATTGGGAATTCGTCGAAACGCCTGATTCCAATTCATTCTCCCCGATGAAGATTCCATTGTGGCTGCGTAGCGTTTTTAAATCTCTCTACTCTTACCCCCAATAACCCCAATAACCCCAATAACCCCAATAACCTTGTCCGACACCACCAATAATTACACTGGTCCCCGTGTGTCCACCCACCCAGCCTCCGATCCAGCCCGTCTTTCTATCTCTGTAAAATCCTGCATTATTAGGCACATCGATCTTGCAAGTCTTAAGAAGTTAAAAATGAGATAAAAAAAAAAAGGCTCTTACGAATATAATGAAAGAAAAATAAAGGGATAAAAAAAAAAAAAAAAGAAAAAAAAGGACGAAAACCACAAAAAAAAAGAAATACTAAAAATATGGAATGATTAAGTAACCCTATAAATAATGATTATATATATATATATATATGTAAACATATATATGTACCTTGTATGTATGTGTATATGTATGTATATGTATGTATGTATATGTATGTGTATGTATGTATATGTATATATACATACGTATATATTTATATATATACCTGTATATGTATACCTAAATCTTACACCTAATTGGTATGACGATATGTATGTAATAAGTAATATTTAAATATTGTAACAATTGTATATGATTTTATTACTACACGCTGATTGTATTATATATATATGAAAGATCTGCGACCTCCCACTTGTAGAACTTACGGAGTAACTAACTAATGATAATACGGAAGGTACTCGAAGACGGTTACGTACACGCACGCACGGGTACCCGCGTCCCCGACTCAGACGGCCACGTTACGACTCGCGACTGCTACACGAGCATTCGTGTCAATCGTAACCGAAAGCAGCATACACGCACACACGCACACACGCTAAAACACGCATACACGCTAAAAGACGCGCAGGTATGTACGGACGAAGAAGCCGGTGAAATAAATTTGGAAATAAATGATAGAAAAGTGATTGTCGGAAGACTGGACGGAGCTGATGGATAATCAGACGAGGACGACGATACATGGACAGCGACCGGGAGGAAGACATGGAAAGCGGGCACAGGAACAGAGACGAATGATAAATGGTAGACGAGCACGCGTCAGATACGTCCATACATACACGCACGTAGGCACTCACTCACTCACTCACTCACTCACTCATTACTCGTACACACATACACTCGCGCGCGCGCGAATATATATATATATGAATATATAAATAAATATAAATATAAATATGAACTGAACGGAATATGAACTACTAACACCTGTTTGGGAATAGTGCGCCCTGATATTAAAGACTGATGTACAGTTGCGCGCTATTCCTGCCGCCCAGCCCCCAGCTCCCGCCTATACTCCCTAGACCCGCCCCCCGCCCCATACTCCTTTAATAAAATCACTCTTTCTTGGAGCATCACCACCACTACTACCACTACTACCACCACCACTACTACCATTACTACACTAATACCGCTACCGCTACTACTACTGCTACTAATACTAATACTAATACTAATACTAATACTACCTACTACTACTACTACTAAACTGCAATGCTAGCAATAGAATGACCGTGCGGGCACAGACGATCGAGACTGAGAAATCGTGAGCTCATAGACATGCAGGACGGGACGGAAGTGGAAGTACAACCGGAACAGGGACGGACAAGGACGGAGAGGAGCGGGGCGACGCATTTCGCGGTCCCGAGTCTTGCTCAGGCGTATATACACCCACAGTGGAGAGAGAGAGAGAGTAAGACCTCGATATGTAAGATGCGGCGGCATTGATTGTAATGAAAACGATTCTTACAAAGGCAGAAAGTGAAAGAGTGAGAGAGAGAGAGAGAGAGAAAAGGACGAAAGGATGCCGTTTTGCTGCGTATGTGTGGGTGTGTGTACGTATAGGACATAGTAGAGAGTAGATAGAGGGATCGCGCGGCGACCCTCCCGATTACGACGGGCCCTCTGCCAAGAGATAAGAGAGAGAGAGAGAGAGAGAGAGAGGAAACGAGGATACGGATCCGACAGTCCGTGGTAGGTCGAGGAGGCCGTCATCAGGTCGTCCTGAGCGAGCCCGGATGCAGGGGCACGAGCAAGAGGAAGACACGTGTCCGGCTACTGAGACTCCGTAAAACCGTGGTGGCGAGGGAGGTAGGGAGGTAAGGAGGGAGGGAGGGAGGGGTAGGAGACCTTGGCACGATCCAGCTCTCGGCTCGGCTCGGCTCGGCTCACCTCACCTCACCTCACCTCACCTCTCAGCCGCAAAGGAGTAAAAAACATTTAAAGTAACCTTCGCTCGTAAGATCGTTCTTAATAAACGTGTGTATATATGCATAAAATTATAGAGGACTCCGCCACGTAGCGCAAGCGTGAGTTGCTTTTTTTCACTGTATCTCACGATAAAAATTCCGAAAACAAACAAAAAAAAAAAAACATAATAAAGCTACAAAAAATATAATATAAATTCATTGCTGGTAATGTTTTACACGAAACGAAGCCACGATACCACCAATCTCTACCCCCCCCCCTCCCTCCCGCCCTGCCACCACCGACACGACACCACCACCGACACCACCACCGACACCACCGACACCACCGCCACCAGCCCCCGTTCTCCCCCGTCATTTAACCCCAATGACCGGCGATCTGGCGTCCCGATCCAGATATTACGGATCCATTGGCCCGTACGAAGCCCCGGAAGGGGTCATTCGTCCCTCTCCCTTTCTCGCCCTTTCTCACCCTTTCTGTATCTCGGCGACTCTCTGCGGCTCTCTGCGGCTCTCAGGGAGCAAGCTAAAGCGCTCGGCCGACGACCCCTTCCACGGCCACTCCGCCGTCCTCTCGTCGACCCTCATCATAAAGAAAGACCTCAATTAAACTAACGCTACCCTACCCACCCTTGCTGCTACCGCTACCGCTCCTGCCGCCGCTTATTTATTATTATTATTATTATTAATATTGCATTATTGATGCTGTAGTCGTACCCGATGGACGACGGGGATGGCGGGGAAGGCCGGGGGACGCGCTGCGCTGCATCATCCGTTTTAACAATAATTAACAATAATTAATAATAATAATAATAATTGTAATAATAATAATAATAATGCATAAGTGGGAGGTGGGGAGGAGCGATGAATATAATATAAATTACGTAATTTGTATATTAGTGTATAGATTGTAGAAATGACACAGTGTTGTTGTTGTCGTTGTCGTTGTCGTTGTCGTCGTTGTTGCTGTTGCTGTTGTTGCTGTTGTTGCTGTGAGTAGAGAGGCCAGGAAAGCGGGTGGATTTTTTTATGATGTTTTTTACTACTGACGGTCAGTACGGAGCCATTACATTATTGTCATCGCAATTGCATGAGTGTATTGTTTATCCATATTTACGGCTATTCGTGGGTATTCGTAGAGGGAGGGAGGGGGAGCGGGTGCTACGATTACGGATAAAAGTAACGTGGCACGGGTACGGCGAGTATAATACACGGTAATACACTAACACCTTTTACTGCTACGACCACGACGACGACGACGACGACGAGACGAGGACGAGGACGAGGACGACTACCACCAAGTACCGTGGATGATCGTGAATGACGATCGGGATCGATCAGTGATCGCGCATTTACCGATCGTCGTTCAATCCCGCATCAACGCGGGTTATTGGGGGTGCCTAAGGGTGCGAGTAGCAAGCAGATCAAGGACGAATCTCTCCCTCCCCCGTCTCGCGCGCGCGCGCGCGCCAACACTCACTCGCTGTTAACTAGTGTACACGTACAGGCACAGATGGGAAGACGCACACGCACACGCACGACGAGCGACGAGCGACATATTAAGGCAGGAGGATTATACTTGGTAACGATTTAACGATAATCTATATGTAACATGTATATGATGGTTGTACAAATGTAACATTTTTTTCCATTATGTATGTATACGGAGAGAAAGAGAGAGAGAGAGAGAGGAGTATTGCGAGAGCAATAAGCAGAGATAACGATATAGCAGAGATAATTAAGGAGCAAAGGAGCCGGGATGAGAACGCGAAGCGATGATCTATTAACCGATGATCTATTATGAAATCGCTCTAGCCTCGATTCTTCCTCGGATCAGTGCTCCAAGCAGTGGCTTACCAATCACAAATACAAACCCCTATTATTACTTCTTCTTCTTCTTCTTCCTCTTCCTTTCTTTTCTTTTCTTTTCTTTCTTCTTCCTCATACCTTCATCGCCTTCATCACTGCTATTAATTATTATTAATTATTAGTTATTATTACAACCACTACTGCTATTACCGCTATTACTGCTATTACTACCTATTATTATTCATATTATTATTATTATTCATTATATTATTATTATTATTCATTATATTATTATTAATATTATTATATAAAAGTACCGTTTCTGTAATAACATAAATTGATATAAAACCATAAATTGAATGGCACTCGCCCGAGTCTTTTTATTTTACTCACCACGTACCCTTAAACCCCAATAAGCGAGCCCAATAACACCAATAACCCCGTTCAGCGTCATTAATAATATAAAAATATTAAGTATATAAGTGGCGTTGGCGGGAGAAGGAACGAGGGTTGGCACGGGGGGAGGGGGGAGGGAGAGAGGAGATCATTATTCGCAATAACGAATGAAAAACTTAACTCACGGACTCGCTCCGCTCGTTATACTTAAAATCATACTTTATTGGGCCTTAATCTTATAATTATAATTATAATAATGATGTGTACATTTTACAATAGACTTGAGTTTCTTGATATTTACAGGACGTCGCCGTAGCTCGGACGGCGGGGCGGGGGCGGGGCGGGCGACGGCGGCGGCGGTGGTGGTGGTGGTGGTGGTTGTACTCGACGACGGCCAGCCAGCTTCCGACGATGGAGGTTGCGACGAGCGTGTCCGAGTCTCTCTTACAGTTGCTTGCTTGCTTTGCATGCGTGCGTGCGTGCGTGCGTGCGTGCGTGCGTACGTTGGTGCCCAGGCTGCGGGAGGGGGTCGTCTGTCCGAGGAGACCCTTGGAGGACGGGCTCGAGCGGGCATAAACGGTCGGTTGTTCGTGAGGTCGTTGTGGTCGTTGAGTTCGTTGAGGTCGTTGAGGTCGTTGAGGTGCGACGGGGGAGGGGGTGCGTGCTCACGCCGACTTGGCCTCTCCGGCCCCGCCAAAGGTATTCTTCGGTCCTCATTCGCTCTCCTCCTTGGATCGCTCCCTCTCGGAGCGCCGGCTTTTCTTTTTGCGGCGACTCGGGCTGCGGGATCGGGACTTGTGCCGACGGGAGCGTGACCTGCGAATCCAGGGTCGGTCGGATTAGCCTCCTGGGGCTCCCTCGCTCTCCCTACCACCCTACCCCCACCCCCCACACACTCTCCGATTTTTTAATAGATAAATTATAACGACGACGCTCGTTATGATTTATCGTATCTATCTAATCTAATCTAATCTAATCTAATCCAATCTAATATATAATATAATGTAATGTAATGTAATGTAATATAATGTAATGTAATATAATTTAATCTAATTTAATATAATCTAATCTAATCTAATATAATATAATCTATCTGTGCCTGTTGCGATAGGGACGTGGTACAGACCTCTCCTTGTGCCTGTACTGGAGCCGGGACCTGTCGCGCTCCCGGTCCTCCTCCCTCGTCGACGACTCCATGTCCCTCTCCTCGCGCCTCGAGTCCTTGTCCCGGTCGCGGTCTCTGTCCCTCTCTCTGTCTCGGTCCCGCTCCCGCACCATCGCCTCCTCGTACTCCCGCTCCCGCTCCCTGCCTCTCTCCCGGTCTCTGTCCCGGTCCCGGTCCCTCGGGCCCATCGACGGCATCGACGGCGGCACCATCATCGACATCGACTTGGGGCCGCCGCCCTGCTGCTGCTGCTCCTTCATGTCCTCCCCTGTCAACGGGATCGTTATATTCGACGGCTGCCAGCCCTGAAAGACAAAAGCACATGTTTTTCCATACAGCATGCCGACAGTCTCCTTATCCATCCTTATCTAGCCTTATCTAGGCGACGTGATGATCCTCAGCCCTCCCTCCCATCAACCCCAATAACCCCAATGACCCCAATGACCCCAATAACCATAGCATGCATGCAACCCAATCGGTTAACTACTTTATTAAATCTAAGCACTCGGGGTTGTCGGTGGTGTTAGTCTCTCCTTGGTAAGCGGAGCGGACCTCTCCGCTTCGTCCACTGCCTCCACTGCCTCCACTGCCTCCGCTCTCCGGCACCTCTCACTGAAAAAAAAAAAACCCCCGAGTTTTCCTCCTCCTCCTCCTCCTCCTCCTCTGCCTCCTCTGCCTCGTCCTACACCGACTCCAGAACTTGCGTGTGGGCCCCTCCCCTTACAAGCTTATATTAATATGCTTACTCTTACAGTCCTAAAGGCATTAGTGATCCCATACATCGGGACTACACGATACATCAAGCGCATGTAATGCTATGTATGACACGTACTAAGACTATGATAGAAAAAGAGAAAGGATTTTCTTACAGGATCGTTACCCCACTGCCTGTCTTGCGTTGGCTCGTAACTGTGGTAATACGGGTCTGGTTCTGGTATGAAATATGGTACGACTGGCTCTTGATAACCAGGAGGTGGCATATCAAACGAGGGTGGTATTGTAGGACCTGGAGGGGGAACACTCATGTCCGGAAAGCCACCGGGTGGTTTCCGAGAATATTCCCGCCTGTCTGCAGTCATCACTTGGATTACATTTTCCTTTGGCGGCGATTTGTCCAAGTTTCTTCTAGAAGCTAAACCTGTACTACCGATAACGTCTATAGTTCCTGCCATTTTACGACCTGGCGGAGGTCCTGCTCTTTTTGGTCCAACAATACCTGAATATTTGCTATTATAATTGGTAATCGTCACTTGTGGTACTCTCGATCCTGGATTCGCCACATTTCCAGGTGCACCAGTGCCGGCATTTAATATTAATCCTACACCAGATTCACTTCTCATTCTCTTCTGTCGTTCACAGTACGCCCTCCAAGTCTCTTCGTTAAATCCATAGTTAAAGTAGTCGGTTATGTCAGCTCCGGGCTGCCTCCAGGGCTTATCCTCCAACTGGTCTAAGTTATACTCGTGCGCAGGTATGCCATTGATCACCCCGATGGTCTCAAACTCGTCTATACTAAACTTGCCGGGCTGCTGCTTGAGCTTGTCCGGGCCAGCGCCGGAGGACGTCAAGAGGCCACCACGCTTTATATTCAGGCTACTGTACTGGGCCGGCGTCGACTTTATGTCCCCGATAACTACGTGCACGTCGTCGTCGGATTCCGAGTCCGAGGCCCCGTCTTCGTCATCCTGATTTTGGCCGTCGTTCGTCCCGTTTTCCTTAGTCTCGTTCGACAGCGAGTCCTCGTCCTGATGCTGCTCCTGGTGCTCGTTTTCCCCGTCGAAGCTCTCACCGGGAGGCTCTTCGTGCGCATCGTGGTTCAACTGAAAGGAGGTAAACAACAGGCTTGTTTATGGTTGGGAAGGTGGGCGCGAGCCGTCGGTGATGCCGACAACGGGCTTGTGAATACGGGACGTAGCCCTTAGGGGCGACTCGTTGCCTGTGAAATCCCGGGTAACTCTAGGTCGGCGTCCGTAAAAACGGCATTGCAGGGGGGGCATATACAAACAAAAACGACAGTTAGGTTAGACTACCTCTTCCATTTCGGCCGGTTCATTTTCCATTTCCCCGTGGGTATCCTCCTCGTTCTGTTGATAGGGCTCCTCTTCATTGCCGAAGTCTGCCTCGGGTTCCGCCGGCTGGCTCTCCGTAGCCTCGGGGAAGGCTTCCTTGCCATCGCCCGAGTCCCCGTAAAGCCACTGATCCTCGTTCTCGTCCGCCATTTTTTCAGAAAAAAACGCGGCCAACGCACAAGACCCGTAGCGGCACCCGAGATCTTCGAATCCTAGTTACGCAGTCCCGGAGGAAGGCGCCGGCACCGCTGCACTAGCGCTCCACTCACCGGATCGGTAAGTAGAACACCCCGTCGGTAAGGAAGATTATTCATTCGGGTCTTTATAATTAACAATTTTTATAATTTGAATTTAAAACCTACGGTCAAATGAAATTTTACGATAAAAAAAAGATAATTTCAATTCAAGATCTTATTATCAAACAAGATATTTAAATGAACTAGGATTAGGGTACCCTATCGTTGAAATTGTCAAGATTTAAAATACAGTAAAACATAAACATAATAAATAGAAAAGTAATGGCGGTGTTTTATTTAAGATAGATAAATATGTCGAAGGAGGGATGATCTAGGATAGGAAAAACTTGAGTTTAAGCTTGCGTACGCGTTTCGTATTAAAATCATTTTATAAACATGAGAAAAGAAAGTTTTTAACTAATTTAAGAAAAACAATTTGGATGAATGTGCAGAAATATTTAAGAGTCAGATGACTTTATACAAATTATGAATTGGCTTGTTAATTTTTTATATTAATATGAATATGAATTTATTGATAAATTTTATGTTAAATTAATTAACAAAATTGACAAAGGACAAACAAAGTCGCTTATATTTAGTAATCGGAACGAGTCCGATAGATAGTATAGATCCAGAATCAGATCCTTACTGGTGGTGGAAAGTTTATTTAGATAATTAATAAAGAAATTATTATTAGGCAACGATGAATTTATACGAAATACGTTATAATATTAATTGTGTTGATTACAGGTGAAGAAATTAAGCGGAACCTCTACGTGAAATAATATAATAATTATTGAAATTGAATAAATGTGTGAAGAAAGCGGAACTGGAACCTTGTATGATCTATATGCACGAGAACCACCACATTCAAGAGGCGGTATTTTATGAAAATTAAGAATTTCTTTCTACAAATTGTTGTTATTTTTTATTGCAACGATAAATGTTCCGAGTTTAAGTGATAACAAACGAATTAATTGTTCATTAATGTTACAAATTCTAAACCTTTTAATTGGAAATTACATGTAATAAATTTATATTTATATGAATAAGGTGCCGGATAAAAAAGAATCATTTCTATAGAATTAATTGTGTAATTGTAAAATTATCCTTAATGTGTACAAAAAAAAAAAAAAATTATTAAGAATAATAAAAAAAAACTTGTATTTTTTGCAAAAATAATAATGATATTGTCTAATTATTTAAAACCTATAATTCTAAAATATATCGAAGATATAACACACACGCGCGAGTGTATGTGTTTATTAATTACTTATATTCCGTAATATGCTTATTATGCATAACACATGCATATGGATAACATATATGTATATATATATATATGGTGGATTTAATAAACAAATTAAAATTAATATTAACAATGGAATATTATAAGAATTTCTACTTAATCCTGTTTAATAATTAATATCAATTTAATATCTATTTCATATATATATATATATATTTTCATGTAAGAAAATATCAAATGTAAAATTGCTTTTCGTAATTATACAACAAAAGGAACGACGAGAATACGAAAGGAATATTATAATAAAATCAATCAACTATCGTATCTCCTACATAAGGAACAGGAGATAATAATTAGTTGGAGTATTTACTGTAGATCCCAAAAGTGACATTTGATCCAAAGGCAAAACGTGTCCTCTTATAGCACCATCACTAATGTTATTTAAAAAAAAACAATAATAACTGATAATAACTGATAATAACTGATAATAACAATAATTACTCGGGGATTCGTCAAGGTTTTTGTGGCCTTAGGAGCCTTGTTGGAATATAAATTTCCACTAATTACGAATACGTGTATGTAAATAAAAAAAATATTGATGATGATGATGATGGATCCATTTGTGCGAATTGAGCGATAAAAGGAACGATGACGAATGGAAACGAATGACGATGATCCTCCATAATATTTTTACATCTTGAATAATATGAATAACTACTCTACCGATGCTATGATAGTATTAGGAGCACATAAAATCTAACAAAGTAGTCCCGACACGATTTGATTTACCCAAAATCTAACGAATATGCATAACTACTCTATTGATTGCTCTAATAATATTAGGAGCACATAAAGTCGCACAACAACAACAGTAGTAGTAGTAGTAAGTAATACCGATACGATTTGATTTACGAATAAACAAACATATAATACTTAAGAACTGACTGACTACTCTATTGATTGCTCTAATAATATTAGGAGCACATGAAATCGATAAGAGTAGTAGTAGTAGTAGTAGTCCTGATACGAATTCATCAACTAAACTATGTTTTGTACACAATAATGATCAAGAAGCTTTTAATCCGATTCAGGTATTTAACGGTCTTGCTAAACTAATTAAAGATTTATTAATTAATAATTCCTAATCGTTCGTGATTTTATTAATTGTCGACTTTTTTCATTTATTTCATTTATGAAATCTTTCCAATACTTTCACTCGACAATTTAAACGTATTTTTACAACTGCGGTCAAACAAACAAATAAATAAATAAATAAAAAAATATCTATATACGTATATAATATAAATAAGTTTATAAGTAATCCGTCACGAGAAGATTTTTTTATCAGTATTTCTTGTGTTTTTAAACTCGTTATTTATTATTAAAATTGTTTAATGAATTCGAATCTTCCGAGAATGATCAAATGATCAATGTACACTGATTCATCCATTCATCCAGTCATTATAACTGGAGTGAAATATGTTTTAAAAAATACAATTGATCCCGCAATTAAAATTTTCGTTTAGATGTAAATTCATTATTTATATTTAATTGAAAAAATTAATATTTTATTTTAAATTAATAATTAAATTCGCATATTGTTAAAAATTATTATATATATATATATATATTTAATTTGGGAATTTTGGTATTTTCGTATTCATATAATTATGTATTTAATAGTTTTTTTTTTTAGTTTTTTAAAAGTGTCGTAGGTTTAACTGGACAATTAGTGTTAATAATTCGTTCAAGAGGTAAATAATAATACGGTAAATTAATGAATTAATATACATTTATTTGGGATAATTTTAATCAAATTATTTATTAATAAATAAAAATTAATAATTATTGTAGATAATTTATTCAAAAAGAAAGTTATGTTCATATAATAATAATCGGTTATTATTGAATAGGAATTGATATAGTAAGATTTTTATTAATTACATTAAGATTACGAATTATTGCTTTGGTTATTCTTCTTAGATTAGATGTTATACAATAATAAGAAAATGCATTGTATTCTTATTACTACTTTTATTTATTGATACGACTTTTTTTTTATTCATAAGAATAATATAAGATAAGAACAAGAGATAAATTCGTACTATTTTGCTGGCAATTTTTTTTTCAAGCTGCTGCGACACCTGTCGGCCATCGCCGGAACTCATCGCACTCTCGTATCCGACTCGATCGGTAGGGTGGAGCCGTGACGCGAGCGACACCCGTCGGCGTTCCCCCTCAACCAAATTTCACCGCTCTCCCGACAACGAAGTTGTCTGTAACATCGACTGCCGATAAAGCACACCACCTAGTGCCGACAGTATCCCCGAAGGGGGAGCTTTCGGCGATTCGAATTTTTTTATCCATTTTAAATTTGCCAAGACATTTTCGTCTTATTCCACGTTAATTCGTCTCTTCGAATCTTTTTAATTCTATCCCATCGAATTCAAATATTTAAAAAATGTAGTATTTCTTATCCGCTAAGGGGATTATTAATAAGAGTTGTTAAAGATATATATATACATGTACATGGAACCCGATTAATTGTTATATTAATTTTTGTTATCATTAAACCTCAAGGATTGAATGCTAGACTATATTTATTTTATTTTATTATTATTGTTATTTTACCGTATATTCGCTTCATTACCCTTACATTTGGTTATTTTTATTTTAAATAATAATAATATTGGTTCTTTAGGCATATAATAATGCGAATGAATAATATAAAATAATAACTCTAATGCTTCAATTAATTTATTTGTTTTTCAAATCTTTGTATTTTTAGATGAATTACCAATATTTTTATTTCATAGACGATTACCGGAATAGCATCCTTTAAGGAAACTAATGTTCGTAATTATTAGAAATTTTTTTCTTTTTTTTTTTTTCTTCCATTATTGTATTAATAATATTATGCAAATGTTCATTATTTATAGACTGAAATGTTTGTGAAATAAATAGAAGAACAATTCATTTTATCAATTAGTTAATAAAATTATCCAAGTTTTAAGGGTTAAATTAACTTATTGTACATATATTCCGAACAATTCAACCTTTAAGAATAAAAAACCAATAAATTTTATTCCTACAACAATAAATATTGTTGAATAAAATATTATAAATATTTCAATAATAATAGTATTATCAATTTTTAGGATATTATTTGTAAATATTTAAAATAGAGGAATACTTACTGGTTGTGGAGCTGGTTATTGGGTGAACAGTTTATCCCTCACCCCCACCCCCACCCCCCCACTTTATCATCAAAATTATTTCATCGAATTATAGATCGGTTGATTTTACAAATGTTTTCGTTACATGTTGAAGGAATTTCTTAGACTTAAAAAGCTGCTATTAATTTTATTTCAACCATTCATTTACTCGATCAATTATTATTGCAGCAACTCTACGATTGTTGTTGTTGTTGTTGTTGTTGTTGTTGTTGCTATTACTATTATTATAATTACCACGATAGAGGCGATCCTATTTTATATCAACATTAATTTATTTTCGTTTTTTTTTGGTCGTCCAGAAGTTTATGTATTCACTTTACCAGGTATTGGATGAATTTCCTAAACAATGATCAATAGGAATAATTTATGCTATAAAATTATACAAACGATGACGTTAATTGTTTACATTTGGGGCCGATGTTGATACTCGAGCTTATGTAATTCGCTTCAATAACTATAGTATAATATCTGTGCAATGGATGATTAGGGCAAATGAGAACTTTCAATTACTAATTTATGATTTTTTTTCGTTTGTTTGTTTGTTTTTTTTTATTTAATTAATTATTTAATTATTTATTCATTAGCTATCCGTGGGATTTAATTCATCGTTGGATAGATATATGATGTAATACACGATACCGATTTCACGCGTTGTTGCTCATTTTTTATGACGTGTATCATCGATAGGAGGAGTTTTTTCAACATTTCGGGAGATTTATTTATCGATTTACATTATTTACATGCATAATTGATAAAGAGATAGAAAAAAATGATTGAAATATATTATATTTTTTACTCGACATTTTTTAGGATTAAGAAGTATTACCTCCTGACTGCACAGAAGATGTTTTTGTATATCCTGAAATATATATATATAAATTATCGGCAGTCCGTAGCAGATTCAATTCATTTTTCCAAATAAACTTCGTCAATCTGTAATGTTAATTATCTCAAATTAAAGTAATTCTTTTCGATAATGTCTTTTTAAATTATTGAATAATCTTTTCGATTTATAAAATCGAGGATCGAGGTTAAATTACTGACTTCATTATTTATATTACCTTTAAGTGATTATGGTAAAAATTGCTTTTCTATCCCTCGATCCCTCGACTTCATTAAATTGATCAGTAAATCGATTGATTAATCCCGTTATCGATGGAACCCCGTATCAATTTATAATTCGAACTTCGATTATTAAGAGCGGAAATATAAAACTCTACTTAATCGCAAACGCAATCTATAACGAATGCGCATTATTCGCACGTATAAGCTGATTTAACGTAAACCTTTTTTAAATATTATTATAAATTTTTTCTAATGGTATTCCGATGTTACGTACCGTAAGGGCATCGATCCCCTCCCCTCCCCTCCCCCGCCTCACTTCGATTGAAATTGGCTCTAAAGGAATTATTATAACGTTCGATCCTTATTTACTCGCATTATTCAGTACTTGGGCGAGAAGTATCGGGCGGCGTGACGTCATAGCTACGCTATTTTAGCTAAAAATTAGTTACGCTGATTAATATTAGAGACGGCATTTGCTCTCCTTCCCAACGTGTTTGGGTCTATATATTTTTTTGTATTTTCGTAACGGATGTAATAGTACGAAGCGTTGTTTTTTTTAAAATCCATCCGATAACCCCATAGATTTTCGTCCAAATTTAAAACGCCGTTGTACAGGAGCACGAGTTGGGACGGAAATTTGCTGCACTACGTCGGAAGAGGCAGATATCTCCATATGGGAGATATTTGCATGGCAACGGATCTACATGTCTATCGGGGCCGTAAAAAAGACCATTTATCCGATTAATGAAATAATAATTAATAATTATCCAGCAATTCGTACAATGGAACGCTTGTCGGGACGTCGTCGTCGTCGTCGTCGCACGAGGCGAGCAACAAACATCACCAATTAATTGTTTTCAAAGCCGTTTTAAATCCCATCGGATTAGCAGTTGGCGACTTACTTGGATCTTTCCATCCGAGCCGAAGGCCTCTTTGGATCACAGAGCTTCGCTGCCAGTGGCAATTTATGCATAAACTTAATTTCTGCTTTTGTTCTTATTGTCTTCGATGTTGTTTTTTGTGTGTTTTTATTCGTTTGGTTTTTTTTTTTTGTCGTTGCCCGTCGTAAAAAAGCGTGAGAGGTTAGCCGGGTGCCGTATTTCCATAAAAGTGTCGATCATTCGCGAATGATCTTGAGCCGAGCGCAAAGTATCGCGAATCGTCATTGACGAATCCCCCCGAGGCACACGATTTGCCGCTAAACGGGTTTTCAAATAGGAATTTCTAGGTTCGCCAAAAGGATTCGGGACATTCCGTTCCGTTCCTCCTCCTCCTCCTCCTCCTCCTCGTCGTCGTCGTCCACATCTACACGATTATCTTGGAATATAAATTTAAACGTCGGTGATCCTTGGCCGGTGTTTATTTACGAGTCGGCCCGTACACCCCGCTCGCCACCGCCAAAGGATAAAAAAAAAGTATAATCGGCGATTGAAAATCGTTTTGCCCAACGAACAATAAGGCGTGACCAACAACGTCACAAGAGAATCCTTGGCCGGGTCGAGTAAGGAAAGTCTCTCGCGTATTATTCGCCGTTCGTTTGCCTAATTATATATACGTGGCGAGGCGTCTCCGCGTATCAGTTGATGTTAACGGGACGCGCGGGGAATGCATATTCGGCCTATATTACGGCTCGGCTTGCCGATTAAATAAAATTACCTGTTTATGCCTGTAACGATTGCTAAGAGGGCTCGGCCGACCAGCGCGATTCATATTAACTCATTAAGCAGATCGTTAACGTTCCACGGTATTTTTATTATTCATATTGTGGTTATTGGGGATCGAGGCGGGGAAAACGCGCGTACCTCGGAAAGGTTCGACAAACAATAACGAAACCGCTACTTGGTCGCACGAGTTATTAATAAGAGAGAGAGAGAGAGAGAGGCTTTTATTAAAACGAGTAGCTAGATCATGTGAATTGGCAAAGGTTGGGTAACGAAGCGAACGAGTAAGGTTATTATTGGGCAGTGGCGCGAAAATACGCGTACCGAGCTAGGTAGTGTAGGATTGCGTAGCCTCGTAGGTGGCGGTGGCGGTGGCGGTGAGGCGGGAGGGGTAGGTGACCGCCGAGGTCTCGGTCTCGCTCGAGCGATCCGACGAAAGCGAAAACGCATTGTTTTGGCATTGGCCATCGATCCGTTGGGGGAGGCCCCATCGCGCGCCAACATAACCTAAAAAAAAAAAAAAACAAAGAAGAATGTCGGCCAGTAAAACCGACGTGGTCAGACGTAGGGGAGGAGTAAAGACGACGTAGTTGGCGCATCATTAACGGCCGGTATCGCACGAGCTAATTAGCCCGGGACATTCCACGGGCCGCTCATTTAAATTATTATAAACGTAGCGTCATGCGCCCTTGCCGAAGGGAGAGTCTAAGCAGCAGCAGGGGGAGACGCCCCTTTAATAACGTGTCACTGGAATGTCCAAGGCTCGTGGCACGATTGCCCACGTTGCCGCACCCCGCTGACGTTATCCAGGTACGAGGAGACGGCGAACGGCGTCGTTCTATTGGCGGCCGTCTCTTATAATTGTCGGCTCGATGATGTAACGAGGAGCGTTTCGAATTAAGCTGGATTCGCGCGTACGAGCGCCGAGAGCTGCTCGGCACCCGTAGTCATATGAGATCTGCTCACGGTCGAGGTAGGACCTGCGGATTAGAAAGCTGCGGTTCAGTCATGTGCGAGCTCAACACGCCCCGGATACTTTCCATCCAAAGTCACGTTGTCTCCGGCTACGTCGGCAACAAGAGCGCCTCCTTCCCCTTACAGGTACGACAATACTCCGCCCGATTTACGTTATTCGATTAATCATCTCGCCTTTTCCTTACTATAATTATTCACGGGCGACATTCACGTCTTTGCGTAGGCTCCCGATCGCACTTTATCCCTCGCTCCAGCTCCTACACTCGCTATACAACATCTCCAGTACTTTCCACTGCCTCTCTCTCTCTCTCTCTCTCTCCCCCAGAGTCATTTAGCTCCTTATTATAAATTACGTTTCGATCGATATGCTTTTCAAACGCAATTATTGCCTTTGCCAATCTCCTATTTGTTTTCAAGAATAAACAGTAGCGTGCGTAATATTGTCATTTGTATTTTAAAAGCAAACAAAGATATCCAGTGTTTAAGTGTTAGGAGACAATTGAGCTGCAGAGCAATGCTGTTTAATTAAAGTTTATTTACACTCTACAGCTTTTAGGTTTTGAAGTCGATGCAATCAACTCTGTGCAATTATCAAATCATACGGGATACAAGATCATAAAGGGCCAGGTATTGAATAGCGAAGACCTAAGTGAGTATGCAATTAATAACGCCTATTAAGCTGAGCAGCACAAACTTTGTCACAAATCCTTTATTAATAATATTTACTCTTTTGCAGAGAATTTAATGGATGGGCTGTTACAAAATAACTTGGACGAGTATACGCACTTGCTCACTGGCTACGTTGGATCTGCTTCCTTTTTAAAACAAATAGCCGAAGTAGTTAAGGCTTTAAAGAAGAAGAATCCAAATCTCTTATATGGTAACGGATACTTAACTTAACTCCTTATGAAAAACTAATGCCTGCGTGCATTAAGCGAAAGTAATCTCACCAGACTTTTTTCTTATTACTAGTTTGCGATCCCGTCATGGGAGATAATGGGAAAATGTATGTTCCCGAGGAGCTGAAAGAAATTTATAAAAATGACATTATCCCTATTGCCGATATCATAACGCCAAATCATTTTGAATTAGAGTGAGTACTTGTAAATTATAAATTCAATATTGTATAGAACCTGTTAGTTAATCCCATTTATACGAATTATTATTCAAAGACTTCTACTGGACAAAAAGATCAATACGCTGTCGGAATTGAAAGAGAATTTCCGGGAGCTGCACAAGCTTGGGATTAAGACAATCGCAGCCTCGTCCTTGAATATTGACGAAAAATTAATATCCGTCGTTAGTTCGAATGCAGGTAACGAATCTCTTAAGCGAACGTCAATTAAATTGCCCTTGCACGAATGTCCATTTATTGATTTCGTACTCAATTCACGATTCAGATGAAATGATAAAAATCGTAATACCGCAAATATCAGCAGTTTATACAGGCTCGGGTGACTTGTACGCTGCCTTATTTCTGGCTCACAGCTATTTACAGAAAAATTTAAAGCTGGCGCTCGAGCACACAATCAATACCCTTCACGACGTCCTTCTCTCGACTTACGAGTACTCCCTAGGTAATGTACCAATTCGCACGCACGCGTTACGTAAACAAATAAAAAATAAAAAAAATAATAAATAAAGATCCGTCCCTTTCTCTTGTGTTTCAGCTCTTAAAAAGACGAACAATAATAATAATATGCAAGATGTGAGAAAGATCGAGCTTCGTTTGATACAGAATAAGAAAGTTATAGAAAATCCCTCCAATAGATTGCAAGCCGAAATAATGTAGTTGAGCTGTCTCTTTAGATAATGCAATACGTAAGATCTTGTGTAAGGAGTTGCATTGAATTGAAGTCCGATTGACTAGCTAATACGAAAGTGGGAAATGTAGGATTTTTTAATTTGACGTAACTAACCTGACGAGTAATTGTTTAAGAGATCGTATGTATTATCGTGCCTCTGTGTATCCGCTTCCGTTTCTACAGAAATTGCCGAAGTATTGGTGGTAACGACGGTGGCCGAGATCCTTTCATTCCCGTTCCTTCGTGATCTGTAAGTTTTACAATGGTTATTGAAGGGGAATTCGATTGCGTCATCGTATGATATATCCGCATGCTTCAAGGGGTTCAAGAATACGGGGTCGCGGATTTTCCCGTCTTTTACATTAAAACGTTTATTTGCGACGATCGATAGCCGGCGAACAAAAATACCCGAGCGGCTCTACGCAGCTCTACGCGGTATTCTACGAGAACTACTTTATCGGCCGCCGATACATGACGCGTACGTGCTTTTATCTATTTGTTATCACAGGCACCGTGCGAGTCGGTACGTTTCGCCCTTCGCCTACAACTCTGGCTCGTAAAACTGACCCTCCTTACCAATAAAGATGGACAAATAATGGATTACTAACTCTCCCAAGTGGTTTTATATTGCTTTCATCGAGGATTTACATACTCGTGATACGCCGCCTACGTATACTAATACTTTTCATAAAGGATTTATCATCATCATCATCATCATTATTGTTGCTGTTGTTGTTGTTGTTGTTGTTATTATTATTATTACTATTACCTTTAATATTAGTAGTATAAATTATACAACTGTTTGGTGTCTTTTATTGTTGTTATACGCGTGTATATTTGTGTCCGGTACAAATAGATATATATATATATATATATGCACTACCAACACATCCACGCAGATATTATAATTGTTATAAATGTAGACAGTTGTGAATGCATATAATCAAGCAATATGTTTACTACGAGTTGTTTTCCAAAAAGCTATACGTGCAATACTGCAATATGAGAAACCGAGGAGTATATATATATATATAATTTAATAACTTACTTCGTTACATTAGTTGAGATGCAGAAAGATCATTTTTGGATCATCAGAGGTTAAAAGTTTTTAGTTGTAAGTTTATTCGGCCGTTGCCGGTGTTCACTAAATTACGTTGAAATATACACACACATATATATATATAAATATAAAAAAAGAATCAGCATTTTATATTAATATATAATTATTAATTGCTGATTACGGACCAATAATTAATAATGTACTAAGCGCGGATTATTTATATGCAAAAATTGAAGAATAAAAATAACTAAAGCTTGCATAAATGTAATACTAAACTTATGATTGTGAAAGAATTAACACTTTAATCAAGTGTTACGTAAGTGTGTAATAGATACCCATGCTGGACCAATACATGTCTTCCAAACGCTTAATCTAATTATCGTTAACCGTTATAATAATCTATGTATAAATACCATGCGAACGTTCGTGTGCAATCTCGTAATATTTATATATATATGCGTATAGATACATATGTATGTATGTATATTGTTCTGTATGAAATAATAAAAAAAAAAAGGATTAATAAAAAAATAATACATTTGAAATGGCCATTCATTTGATCGATAGTCAAATAAATTAATTAACGTTTGAGTCGAAGGAGTCGAATGGACTCCTCGAATACATAGACTCGGGCGTCGAAAGTTACGAAAAGAGGAAAAGGGGAAGACATAAGAGAGAGAGAGAGAGAGAGAGACAGTCGCGTTTAAATTATGAATTATTATTTTTTTTTTTTCCACAGCCCTGACGTAATAAAAGAAAAAGTGTTTACGACAAAATATGGACGGAACGGTGCCCGTAACAACGTGCATGTACAAAGTATCGGGAGGACGGGGGCGGGGGGCGGGGTCGGGGGCCGAGCTCGGGACAAATAGACTCGCTGAGAATATCTAATAGACGCGGAGAGCAGGTGCTTGTCGGACGTGTAGGTACACCGTTTGTTGAAAAGCGCTCGGGCGACCGAAGCTAAGAATTGTAAAGACGACGCCAGTAGGGGGGTGGGGGGCGCTTCTCGGCAGGTGGGCTCAACAAACAGGGTATCGAAAAGTTAAGGGGGTATAAGTTGGCCGCGGGGGCGGTTTTTTCATTATACAGTCTTACGTAATAAGGCACCCTATGGATGAGTGGGGGTGAGGCCGGGAGGGTAGGGTAGGGGAGGAGGGTATCGTGAGCCGCTTATCGCTCGGCCTCATTCCTCCGGCCCCGTGAGAACCAGAAGAAAAGAGGTTAGTTAGCCGGGCCGGCCGCCGAAAGGTCCGCGATTTCGAGAGTAAGAGTGCCCTTAGGCCGGCCGAGTGTACGAACTGGGCGCTACGTGGGAGGAGCAGTGGAGGGGCGCCGAGCGACGACGACATACAGATAGATACGGAGATAGAGATAGAGATAGAGATAGAGATAGAGATAGAGACGGAGCGCAAGCATATAGCAGCAACAGGTAGATGGGTGGCGGGGAAGGGGAAGGGGGGACGAAGGGAGTCGGGAGCGCGTGCGCGCGTCCTGTAACGTTCGTTCAACCCGCGGTCGCACCGCTCCCGAATGACCTTCGACAACAATGGCCCCGGGGCAGCTCGGTTTCGGCGCCTGTCGCCCGTCTCGTGGGGCCCGGACCCCGATCCAAATCAACCCACAGACTCTCGTCTACACTGACGTGAGATAGAGAGGGACACGGAGCAGGAGCAGAGCAGGGACGGCCAGTGCCTTGACCCCGAGATGCTTCACGAGAGCTCAACGGGAGCAGCGGCCCCACGGACACCTGTTGCCGATGTTCCTCCTGCCGCCGATGCTCCTGCTGCCGATGCTCCTGCTGACGCTGCTCGCACACCTCCCCCCGCCCCCGACCCCGTCGCGCTCGCATGCACGGCCTTTGCCGAAAACGGCGGAGAGCCAGGGTCTCCCAGGCTTGGCGTCCCTGCTGGAGATATATAAAATATTACCGCGTAGGGGTCATCGAGGAAGAATCCATCCTTAAATCCAGGTGAAAAAAGTCCGAGCCTTACCGATCCTAGTGGGTCACCTAGCCGTCGATCGCCTCCTAACGCGACTTTCTACGAAAAATCCCGCTAAACTGCTTACCCGCGCCTCCTCCCGCGCGCGCGCGCACGCACGCACGCACGCACGCCTACGCGCGCGTATCTCCTCGGGCACGTTTTTTTTTTTATTTAAAGCCTCCTCCAGCAGAAGCTCGGCCGCCCGGATTCCGAATCCTCGGGGCGGCCGAGTTCGCGCACTTTTCCCGTCCTCCGCCGTCCGGGGAAACTCCCTCGGGCTGTAAAAAATCGGGGACGCGAGACCGTGCGCCTAATTGCCTTCTAAGCCGATGCCCCGGGTACCCGGGCTCCGGGTGAGAACTGGGCGGTGAAGTGAGCGAGCGACTGACTGACTGACTGAGCGAGCGAGAGAGAGAGAGAGAGAGAGAGAGAGAGAGAGAGAAATCTACTCTCGCGGTCGACTTACAAAATTCCTTCGTAGCTCTCCGAGTGGAGGAAGATTTATCTTGCCCAGGACGACGAGAGCGAGGGCAGCACGAAGGGCCCGTACGACTCGGAGGACACTCCCGCTTCGGAGGAGCGAGAGCATATTGAAAGCGAGGGGAGGTTATAAAAAAAATTCAAGGCCCTCGCATCTCGGGAGGTTCGTAAAGGGAGCTATAAATCGGCCGGGGTAACTCGACCTCCGAAACGACCGGCGGACTGGAGGCGACGAATCGTGGACTACGGGGAAGATGCTGCTCCCGATGATGCTGCTGATAATAAAGGAGGAGATCGGCCGCGGATAATGATAATGGCCCTCTCCCCGTGGAATATTTGGGATTATTGGGGACTGCCGGTGCCCTTGGACGTTTGGGTGGGTCCAGCGGCACCGACTGCTCGCCTCGATATCTCGCCCGTTGACTTTCCGTTGCGCTGACCGTGAAGGACCGGGACGGGACGGGACGGGTCGGGACGGGACGAGACGAGACGGGGCTACGCGAGAATGAAAGAGAGAGAGAATGAAAGAGAGAGAGAGAGAGAGTGGCTGTTCTTGAGTGGAGAGTGAGGTGGGTGGGGGGGGGGACTCGGACTGGAGGCGTCGAAGCGGCCTGATGGACGGACGGATGGACGAAGGTACGCGGAGGATGTGGAACGACGGCCTCGAGTAACCTCCATTGGGAAGGTGCGCGGCGCTCGGAACCGAGCTGCAGCATCGGCTCGGGCGGCTCGGTCTTAGAGGGGCGAGCCTGCGAGCGGGGCGACGACGAGGGTGAGGCCGGGGTGTGGTAGGCAGGAGGGAGGGAGGGAGGGGGGACAGTCGGAGGATAGAAGGTCTCGCGCGTCACCGGCGCGCCACCGTATAATCCCACAGAATGTCGTCGACGGGCCCGACTGACGGAACTGGACAGGTTGTGTGTCGATGGTTCTGATGGAGCACTGCGAGTGTCGATGGATCGGTGGGATGACGGATGGACGGAGGGAGGGGGGAGGGGGTTAGCAACGGAGCCGCTGATTTTGCTTACCTCGAGCTCCTGTCCCGGGGCGCTCGATTTCTTCGGAGCCGCGCGACTCGGACGCGTCGAAACGATGTCACGTACGCGGCTCTAATAATCCGACCCGCCACCGCTCCTCCTCACCCTCCCCCTCCAACCCTCCCGCGTCCCTTAACACGACCGCCCTCAGCCGAGCCAACCTACTTCTTTTTTATTGGCTTTTTTTCCTTCCCTCTTTACTCTTATCTGGCCCCTGCACTCGAGCTGGCCGATTGTTACCAAAGCCGAGAGGAAGAGGAGCGAGTGCGGCCTCCCCCCCCCTTTCCTTTTTCTTTATCTTTTTCCAACCCTTTACCGGAGCGCGGCTTCTTTATTTATTCCCGAGCATAATGCCGGAGATGAGGCCGCGATAGGGGCACCGAAGGGGGTCCGAGGAGTCGGCGGAGTCAAGTGGCCATCTCGGAGGAGTCGAGAGAGGGTGCGAGAGCCGCTGCCGAGTCTCCCCCCCCACCCTCCGTCTCCTCACCGCCGCAACCCGTCCCTTACACTCTCGCTCGCCCGTTCTCTCCGTCTCTCTCTCTCCGTCCCTCTCTCCGTCCCTCTCTCCGTCCCTCTCGTTCTCGCTCGATTGCGTCTCTCGAGCGAAGAGAGGATCGCGGGGTCGATGCCCAGGCGAGATGTATATACGGGAACACGGGAGAGGAGAATTTCTCGGTCTCTCTCGCTCCCGTGGAGGATTTCAAGGTCGGAAGCCAAGGTAAGAGAGGAGACGGCGAGCCATGAAGCGCGTTGCGAAACGGGCGACGACGAGTTCGCAAAAGGTGGATGAACCGCGGCTGATGCGATACGTAATGCCAGAGCGACTCGAGGTTCGACGCCCGACCCTCTCTCTCTCTCTCTCTCTCCCTCTCCCTCTCTATCCTTCTCATTTGCGCGCGCGCGCAGGAGTCGAACCCTCCGTGAGAGCCCCGAATCCCCATAGCTTTTCACCCTGCGTCAGCCGAATCTTGGGACCCGGTCGCCGAGCCGACCCCGTCGATCCCCCTCCCCCCTGTCACGCCCCCCATATAACACACTAGTCCAGCGATCCGTCCTCGTCAGGTATTACGCGAAGCGTCATTAAGGTACACGTTTCGTTTATTTATTATGTTAATGAGGTAAGGGGCGAAGGGCCGCGTTAGCTCGTCACTCTCCTCTTAACTTGTCCGTTTCCTCGCGGACTGTCAGGTGCCGCCGCTGCCGTGGCCGTGGATGCGTCAACTAGCTTAGCCAAGCCCCCCCCCCGGATAACGATCGTCGTTCACCATTAATCAATCATTGCGTAAGAGCGATCATTAGATGATGCAAGCTCCTTCTCAAATATAAAAATCATCGCCCACGAGCAGCTCCTTATTAATCTTATTATTATTCTTCATTATTATTATTATTGTAATTATTATTATTGTAATTGGATGGCATTTATGAGAGGCAGTCGGTTGCCGGGGTCCGCGTAGCCGACGTCCACCCCGTTGGCAGCCTTGACCTTTGGAATACGAAAATAGCATCGGCGATCGAGATGAAGAGTATTTATTCGGCTTCGACCAACGGAGCGGCGACTCCTTTTATTACCTGCTCTCTCTCTCTCTCTCTCTCTCTCTCTGCCCCCCCTCTGGCGAAATACGGGCTCACGGCAAGAGCGGCCTAATGCCCCCGGTGTTTATTTTATTATATCCATTAAATAGCCTTTCGTATGCGTAACTACGGGACTGTAGAGCGGGAAGCATCGGCTCAAATGAAATTTCAACCAAATTTTTACGCACTACTTTGCCGGATAATGATCGACTCGTCCTAAAAACAAAAAACAAAACAAAAAAAACAAAACAAAGCGAAGCAGAATAAAAAACAAAAAACAAAAAAAGAAGAAGAAGAAGAAGAAGAATCAAGAAGAGCACGTGGCCCCGTGCCCGAGGAGCGGGAGCAGGTCCTTCATCGGCCGCTAATAATGTCTATTTATTATAGGCCGAGGAGTACCCGATGCCCCGTACTCGGAAGGCTATGCACGCTGGCCTTGAGCTCCGGTACACCCCGCCCCCGCTCACCCACCAACTCAGCCCCGACAACTTTCTACCTAACCAAATAATGTCTCTTGACCCTAAGGTTAACGATCCTTTCGGTTTCGTTATTGTTGCGACAATAAACGGTATCGTTAAGCTGTACTCGCCCAGGACTACTCCCGCTCAAGACTCAAGACCCGCTGACGTCGTCGTCCTCACGGCGCTCTTGGCCGGAGCAATTTTTCGGCAGCTAAAAGCGGCCCTTTGCATATTTCTGGCGACGGCCAAGTACGGCCACCGGCAGTACTCCCCTCGCGGTCACGCCCCCCCCTCCCCCCGCCGGCAGAAGATATGCAGAGCGCTCCTCTTATCTCCTCTACCGAGCACTCGATGTAGTTAAGCGAATCGTATTACTACGGAATAACGAGCCGAACCGAAAGCTTTATCGTCGATTTGCATTAGGCGACCGACTGCAATCTACTTAATTACAATAAATATTCTACTTTTCAGCGAATGAATTAATCAATCAATCAATCAATCAATCAATCGATCATTCGTTTTAAGCCGAGAAGAATGGCAAATACGAGTACGTAAACAAACACACAGTGAGATTCGCTTGTGAGGAAAGAAAGGACCGCATAAGTGACGTAAATGATATTGAGCGTAAAGAATGCCTTTGGGTAATGACTTTTCGAAATCGGTGGCTCGCAACGGCGAGCTTTATTATTATACTCTAAGGTCTCTTACGTAAGGGGTTATTGGGCCGGGTGGGGGTGGGGCGGGGGTGTGGAGGAGGAGGAGAGAGGATCGACGCGACATTTCCACGGGGGCAGATTATGTGGCCGCGCATGGATTACACGGATCGAGCGTTCAATCGATATATATATATATAAATCACATCGTTTCTATGACGAAATAATTAACTTTCAATAACAATGAAAAAGAAAGTTGCTTCGTCAAAAATGAGTTTTAGTGCGGATCTGCTCCAATTTTATAATCCAAGAGCAGATGAGGCCCCAAGGAAAGCAGTTCCGTTTCAATAAATTCACTCGGCGAATATGACCGAATCTTTATTACCTTTATTTCATTTATTTCATTTATTTATTTATTTCTTTATTTTTGTTTTTGTTTTGTTTTTGTTTTTGTTTTTGTTTTGTTTTACAAGATTCCGCTTTTAATTTCCCCGTGGCCGGAGAGAATATTACCGTAATACAGCGAGATGTAGCGCGGAGGAATTTTCCGTAAGGCCCCGGGGCGAATAAAGGGAAAGGCCGAGGCTTTCGAGGACATTGAACGGGAAGCGATTACCAGCGACGTGAATAAAAGATTTGTTTATAGCGCCGATGATACGGTAAACCCATTCCATATTAAAGCGCCGCCCCGCCGACTTTCTTCATAACAAACGACGGGGGAAGCTCTTTTATTAGAGCTCTCTGTGTGTGTGTGTGCGCGCGTGTATTAGTGCCCGCCGACATTAGCCTTACGCCGCTCCGCTCCGCTCCTTAAAGACATTATTATTGCGCAATGGCCTCTCTCTCTCTCTCTGTGTGTGTGTGTGTGTGTGTGTGTGAGGGGGATAATAATTACCGCGCGGATTACGAGATCTTTATGAGATTACGAGGAGTTTTCGTCACGAGCTTCCCTCGGTACTTCGCTCGAAGCCCGAATGGCCGCCGATTCCCATTCGCCCGGTAGTTGTAAAAAAATTATTGTCCCCGTAGGAGCCCCGGTGACGGGGGGGGGGGGAGGGGCTCAGGCCCAATACTACGTAAGCGCGTTACTAAAGCCGAGGCTGATTTTTCAAGGTTACGGCTATGAGGAATTAACGCTTTAATGCCGGCGCATTGGATAGAGGCGCGTTAACGCATTGGACGCGCGTCGAAGGGACGAGGCCGAGGGAGCCAATCACTTTCTCGCCCTGGACGGATAAAAATCTCGGCCCCGCTTGCTTCGTCACCGGGAGTCAGTATTCACGTATATTTTACCGGGGCCGGCGACTACCTAAAGGTAAAGGCCCCCTCTTACTCGCCCGGCGCTGCTACAATGACACACACACACACTCACACGGACCGAAGGGCAATCCGAGCCGTGGACGAGGAGGAGGAGGAGGAGGAGGAGGAGGACGGGGGCGAGGGGTCGGGCGAGGTGGTAATGACGTTAAGGAGCGCTGGGACGTTGAGGACGCGGGCGAGGGAGGCGACCGCGTGGGCGCCGAGTACAATGACACGGACGTGGCATCGACCTCGACGGGGCCTCCGAATTCCCGAGAGGCTATTACGCGTCGCGGTGAAGAAAGTAACGCGGAGGACGGAGGAGGGGGAGGCAGGCAGGCAGGCCCGCGCGGTGATTCACCTCGGGCTCCGCGATCGACGAGCTTCACGGGCAGAGCTGCGCTTTTCCGCGCGGCCGTTCCTCGATCGCTGACCCATATTCCGGATCGCGGACCGATCGCCGGCTAGCTAGCTAGCTATAAGGCTACCCCGGGTGAGAAGACAGATAGATAGATAGAGATAGAGATAGAGAGATAGAGAGAGAGGGGGAGGGGTGGAGGGACGTCACGCCCCGCGCCCAACGGGAAGAAAAACGAAAATGTAGCTCTGAGCTACTTGGGAAGCTGTTTGGCTGGCCTAGCCTGGCTTGGCCTGGTCTGGCTCTCCTCTACCCGTCGATGCTCCTCACGCGGACTCGCGCGCTCTTGCACCGCTCCCGCGGTCGAGTCAGCGAACGGCGTATCTGGCGAGGGGACGTGGGGCGGGGCGATAGTTAACCTAGTAATGCGGCACTCGTCATCGGAAAGGGGCTCTCTCTCGTCGAGCCGGCTTTTGGGTCTAGGTCTGACGGGGCCATCGACCTCCGATCGCGCCGCACCTCGTAAGCCTCGCACTTGCACTGACTACAGGCCCCGGTCAACAACGTCCGCTCCGTCGCTCCATTAGCCACGGAAAGACAGGCGAATGTTAAGGTCCGTCCACGGTAACTTTCGGTAACTTCCGCGGTAAACATCTTCGGAGCTTCGGCATCCAGCGTCGGCTACCCGTTTACCGGGGGGGTTGGGGGGTTGGGGATCGGAGGAGGAGGATGAGGATGAGCGATGTATGATGGAGGGGGATGGAGGTAAGGGGCAGGTACACGGGCAGAGTCGATGATAATTCGTCGTAGGAAGACAAAGCCGCGCCGTCGAAAGGGAAGGGAAGCCGTGAGAGGCGCGTATATGCAAAGCCGGGAGGGGGGTGGGGGTAGAGCGGGGCACCCCGATACCGTTATCGCGCCGCGGCTGTGCCCTCGGGTCGAGTGCTCCTTTTCGTACTCGTCGGTCTCGAGACCGCGAGACCCGTAACGTTCCGGGCTGCTCCTATCCCCGTTACAGTCCTCGCTCCACGAGCTCACGAGCCAGCCGATCGTCTGCCTCCCGCCTCCCCAATCCCCCATCCCCTACTAATCGCCAATAATCCGAATAACCCCAATAACCCCTATAACCGATACCCTATCCGCCCTATATCCTCCTCCTCCACCCCCCCCCGCCCGTCTCATTGTCATTCGCGGTAGACTGACCGGTTCCGCTCCAGCCGTCCGTTTGCCAATTACCGTACACGCGGGTGGGTGTGCGTGGGTGGCTGGGGACGGGCCCTTGATTTGACGGCGGGGAGCGGGGGTCCGCGGCGATCTCGGCCCCCGGGAGCCGGCCACGAGCGGAGAGCGTTCCCCGACCTTTCGATTTCCGTGCAGCAGTCGGCCGAGAACATTCTCGAAATGTACGGATGAGGCATTCATTACCGATTTACAGTTACCCGCTCTTTTCACTGTCTTTTGTACTTTTACTTGGCACGTCGTGGTGCATTTGGACGCTTTGTGTACCTGTCTCTCCCCCCGTGATCGTCCGGGCGGTATGGCTAATCGGCCGGGGAGCGGGGGGGGGGGTGGGGGTTGAGTACGCGGTACCGTAGCCCGAGAGCGGAGAATAATGTCGTCGGGAGGGTGCGCCGACTCCCGGACGCGGAGTTAGGGGCCTTACCGTTATTGCCGATACGTGGGCCGACTCCTTTGACTCCTTTGACTCCTTTGACCCCTTTGACCCTTTTATCGCCTCTCGCTTAAATTTCTCTCCCCCTCCCCCTTCCCCTCGGCCGCTCTTGTACGGGGGAACGGAGCCACCGAGTATCAAGGTCTCGGGCAATGGCCTTGTCAGCCGAGCCGAAACAACGAGGACTCTGTGTCCTGACGATTACGTCAGCCCCAATAACCTCCCACGCCCCAGCGATCCAGGCTCTAGGAGGCACGATTTCTACCACGAATTCTACCACGGTGCACGGAGGGGTGTCACCAACGCCCCTCCCTCCCTACCCCCCCAAGCCAACCCCCGTCTAGCCACGGAGAGTCAGCGTCAACGTACCTCCTGGAAACTGGAAAGTCACGTCGGTGTTACGGAGGAGGATTAAGAGGAGGAGTCGCGAGAGAAAGGCTCGCGGGAAAACAAAAGTAGCTCTCCCGTGTCGACGGCGGTGTTAATAAACTGAGCGATACCCTCGGTGCCTCGTGCCCGATTCGATACGCCGCTCAGAGGATCTAGAGAGCCGCTGATGTAATATTCTCAGTAGCTTTTCTTTTTTCCCCCCAACCCCCTCGGACGGAGGCATCGACACCGCGTAGCCCACTATTTATTTACAATCCTCACGGGGCTTCCTCTCGGCCTTAATAACGCCTATCGCTCCTCCACCTCCACCTCCTCCACCTCCTCCTCTTGGCGCTCAACGGCTATTAAGGCCCCCGGACTCGCGTGTCCGCGAGTTCCCCCCCTAACCGGTACCCTAATACGTGCTGCAGTCTGCCGACCAAGGGCGAAGGGTCCGCGGACGGCGGCTCGGAGGTACGACGACACCGCGCCTACCGACAACGAAAGTGGACGAGGAGGCTGCGATAAGTGGTTCCGGGGCCGACGTCGGTCATCCTCGGCCCTCGGCTCCTCGGCAATTTCTAACGACGATCTCGATCGCCAATGGTTTCCCGTCCCGTATGCGTGCGCCGCCTGCACTCGTCGGCTCCGTCCAGGAAATGCGCTGCGTGCGTGACCCAGTGCCGCGTTTTTCGTGCCCGTAGACGTCGTTGACGAGGAAAACTCCGTCCCCGTAGCCGCTGGTAGGCGCGGGCGGAGATCTTAAGGCTCAAGGTTATTGGGGCAGGAGGGTGCGAGCGGCAGATAGATCCTCGATTAACCGCCCGATCCCTGTCCCGTTTTTAGTCGATATCCCCCCCATCCCCATCCCCATACCCTACCCTCCTCCCCGACCAACCTTCGCCCGCTAGCCCGGGCGCTCACGCAGTCGCGCGATTCTTACGGAGCATAGCTTTGTGTATCGGCGTCCGCGTCCACTCCGGATAATATCGATGTACCGTAAACGGCACTTTGACCAATAAGCCAACTCGGCAAACAGCTTTGTTACAGTTAGTCCGAGGCTCGGAGAGGCTCGGATCGGCCAATATTATTGCCGACCGGGCTGCTCGCGAATCCTGGCCAAAGGTCCTCCCCACCGCACCCCAATAACCCCAACTCCGAACGTGCATTCCCCGTTGCATAAAATATGAGGCCCCTTGTCTCTCTTCTCTCTTCCCCGCGTCCTCTTCTCCCCAACCCATCCCATCCCATCCCATCCACGACCCAGACGCACACGCACAGGCGCGAGCAGAGAGTCTCTAAGCTCTCAGTTGGTGGGCGCGGGTGTATTATGGCTTGTGGCTTATGGCGTCGGGTGGCGGGAGGGCGAGGGGGAAGGACCGCGGTTCGCGATCAGAGACGAACGGACTGACGGACGGGGCTTTAAAGGTAAGGTAGGAGCCTTGCAAAAGGTCGACCGCTCGTCGGCCCACATTCGTCAATTGCGCAGTCGCCGACAACGCGGCCGATTACCGTTAGAAGCGGATTCGTTTGGCCGCGCCGCGCACTTACGCGCGCGCGCGCAACCTCATTGGCCGGGGGGGGGGAGGGATCGGACGCGCGAATTTCGTGCGCGGGCGCGCGCACGCTCGACGCCGCCACCGAGGTCAACGTCTCGAATGCGGAGCACCGAGGCTGATCCGAGCGCGAAAACAAATACGTCACGTGAGTTTCCTTTTCGAGTCCTCTTCTTTCTCACTCCCCACCCCCTCCCGCCCCCTTCCACCCATCGCCAAGCGCCGTCGGCGATCATACACGGAGGAGGACACGGAGAACTCGTTCCCCTCCTTCTTGACGACTTGGACGTCGATCGCGGGAGCGCCGTTCCTTCCTCGGAGACCACCGCGCCAGCACCCCCTCCCATCCCCCCCGTCACAGTCATCCCCTGAGAAGGAAAGCGGCTTTTCCGAGCCGACTCCCCGCTAATTTACGCGCATATTGTTGTAAATGCCTATGCGGCTCAACTCCGCCCCTCCCGTCCTCCCGAGAAATCAACTGTTCACCGCTCATTTATGGAAGGAGTTATTTTGTAATTGCGATTCCGAAGCCGAGACTCGTTCTTTTGTAACTGTAATCGCGAAATTGCAGTAACCATTCGCTCTTCCTTAACTGTTGAAAAGGACGAGAGAGAGAGAGAGAGAGAGAGAGAGAGAGTAAAAATAAAAAACAACGAGAAAGAAGGAGAAAGAAGGCCAGTCGGTCCAAGGGAACGGCGCTCTCTACGCGTAATACGCGGTATGGTCCCGTGCCCTAAGCGGCCGCTTTGATTTCTCTTACATGTTCTTGAAAAGCGGACTTTTAAATAATCGTCTAAGGAGTCGTCCGCTTCTTATAATCACCTGGAGAATTATGAGCTCGACGAGAGGGTCCCGCTTCCCGCGACGGGGAAACCCGTCCCGCATCCCATTCAATGGATACGGGGATCCTATCGAGTGGGGGCTTTATGAATGAAAGGCATCGTTTTCACGCTCACATTAGCCCGGTATCCGGCACTCGTTATCCCCCCCCCTTCCCCATTCTTCGAGAAGAACAAACGCGTGATTCGCGTGATTTATTAATTGGGCGTGCGAGTGGGAGGCCGTAGGCGACCCTCTTCAACGGGATCGATCGCGACGTTTTCCTTCGTCACGAGGAAAACGAAAAGGAAATCGGTTGCACGGGGATGATGATGGGATACTGGGGAATCTCGATTGCCCAGTTAGTTCCCCGTCCCTCCGTCCCTCCGTCCCTTCCCGTCCGGTGACGGAAGGGAACGTCACCGACTCGTGGCATTGGCTCGTGGTCAAAGCGAGCGCATTAACGAGGCGATACGAACGTTACCCGTGTGTCATCGTCAATACGGAATCAATGGAATGCCTCGGCAATAAATAAAGGCTTTTAAAACGGCCCCTTCCCCACCCCCCCGACTCCGGCTTTTAAGGAGAGAAAATTCTTTTACCTTTACGTAGACCCGGAATAAGATCTCCTTAGCTTATCAATTAATCCACGGACTTAATTCCGTCCGCCCTCTCTGCCCCGTGACCATGAAATTTATTGAATTAGGCTTGGGGGGGGGGTCTGGCTGTCGATTAATTAATTACGCCTCGGCAGGAATCCTTTGACTTTCGGTAATCGATTGGGCCACAAAAGAGAACGGCGAGGATCCGTCCGAGGTGTCGGAAAGTGGACGACGAGCAGGAGGCAGGGTGGGTCGGTGGGGACGGAGGGGACGGGGGAGGAGGAGAGTATCGAAAGTACCGCAAGGATGGATGGAAGGAAGGCGGTGGTGGTTGGAGCGACGAGTTACAGCTACTTATCGGGGGAATTTCGGGCCTCCCGGGGCCGAAATCGCGAATCAGCGCTCACCGCTGAAAGAAGGTGTAAAGTGGTAATGCGTGCAACGAGGATGAGCCCGAGGATTGTGCCGGGGACACCGAACTCGAGCGGCGCAGGCTCTTTGTTGTGAAAATTACGAGGGAAGAGGAGAAAAACGTGACTTTCACAAAGGGACAAAAAAAAAAGCGAACCGAGCGACAGGTTTTCCCAGCGCACTTGGCTGTCTCCGAGACGAGCAATGAAAAGCTTCGCCGAAGTCGAGCGGCGAGGCGAACCATACAAAAAAAACAAAAAACAAAAAAAAAAAAAAAATAAACGAAAAAAAAAACAAAAAAACAAAACAAAACAAAAATGAAAGGAAGAAGAAAAAGGAGTAGCGAAGGCAGTGTCGTGGTTGGGCTCGCTCTAGGGTGGCGGTGGTCCAAAGGACGGCGTTGGTTAAAGAGTCGCGGGGACCGAGTCACCGAAAAAGTAAGAGTGTCTATGGTGAGTTTGGCCGCTTCCTATGAGGAGCCGAGCCGGGGAGCAGCGAGCCGAGGGTCGCTCGAGGCCATGAACGAGACACTGCCGGTAACCATTGGCGGACGATCAGGCCCGTCGGTGGCGGCAGCGGTGCTAGTGGCGGTGGTAGTGGCGGTGGTAGTGGCGGTGGTGGTGGCCGTGACGGTGGCGAGGGGCAGGGTGGTGGTGGGGGTGGGGGGGAGCCCAGCGGTACGGAAGAGCCAAGGGGTCATTTAACTCGCGCTCGTTCTCGGCCTTTTTAGAGTCCCCGTCGCGCGGTACCGTTACCTACTCTTTCTCCTGGATTTTCCCTTTTCACGGAGCACCGAGGCTACCGCGCTCCCTACACGCGCACGCGCAAGCGCGCACCGCCGCTACCTGTAAGCCGTCCCTCGTCTTCTCCATTACTTTTAATTCCTGCCCGGTTTCTCCCTCGTCCCCCGTCCCCCGTCCCTCGTCGACCAAAGCCGCTCGCGAACGAAGGGAACAACAACCCACTTGCACTTTAGCTGCCCGTACGTCCAGTCTCATCCTCGAGCAAGGGCTCGGGGAGGGGGGATAGAGGGGATAGAGGGGCTTTTAGAGGCGATTAGAGGATGACTGGCGACATTGTCGACGGAAGGTGGAACGCGGGGCCCCATCGTCTCGAATCACGTAATACTCGTGGATGGCTGAGCCGAACAATGGTGGTCCGGGGGTGGGGGAGGGGAGGGGAGCGGACTGGCCCGAGAGGCAGCCCGGGCGCAAAGTGAAAATGCGCGAACCGCAGGCTCGAAAAATGAAGTTCAAGGAACCCGAGTGTCAATGACGGTCAAAGACCCTACGCTGGGCCTTTGCATCTCAGACTCCTTCCTATTCGATACTCGTGAACCCGTCCGAGGGGCCCCTGCGCGGTGAGTAGGGGGCGGCGGGCCCACAAGAGCACGAGCTCCTCTGTCGTGGACATTCGAGGGGGGAGGGGGGTGTAGTGGTTTGGCGGCGGGGGAGGGAGGAGGAGGAGGGAGTACAGCCCGGTGACCGTGGACGCATCAGCGTGAAAGAAAGAAAGAAAGAAAGAAAGAAGGAAAGAAGGAAAGAAAGAAGGAAAGATACGAGTGAAAAGAAGGAGGAAGGAGGATAAAGCCCGAGAAGAAACGAGAGTTGCAGGTAACGGGGTGAGGTGGTGAGGTGGGGTGTTGTATAGGGAGTGCGAGGCGGAGACAAAAGAAGAAAGAGCCTTCGGCGCGGAGAATCCGCAGAAGAGCGATCGGCTTGGCTCGGCGCGGCAGAAGCAGAGCGGTCGTCGACCTCTTCCCCTGACAAAATACTCTTACGCATTGTGTGTGCCACTTCACTTCTCTCTCTCTCTCTCTCTCTCTCGCTCTCTCTCTCCTTCTCTCTCTCTCTGTCGACTGCGTGCGAGCGGCGACCGGTGGTTGCGGTGGTTCGTCGGCGCGGGAGGTGGGACGCGGCGCGGGCCCGGCATCGTCTGCTCTCTCGGAGCCTGGCAACGACGGCCCCTCTCCGCCCATCCTTACTCGCTCTCTCTCTCTCTCTCTCTCTCTATGTGGCTCTGGGGACGCGTGCTCGAGTCGAGCGAGGGAGAACAGGGGGGCCCGATGGCAGCTCGGGACCCGAGCCGAACAAGAGAATTCGTAGGCGGCGAAAATAGAATAAGAGAATAAGAGAGAAAGGGAGAGAGAGAGAGAGAGAGAGAGAGAGATGGAAAGACGCCGGGCTGCGGATAGACGGGCAAAGTGAGAAACTCGGAGAGGTGTGCATAACGGTCGTGTGCGATCGCCCGATAATGAGCAGCCCGTCGTCGATCTCCTCGTAGCCACCGACGGCCGGCCAACCGGGGCCCCTCGGTTTTCCCCACCAGACCGGGAGCGCGAAAGGAAACCAGAGCGCTCCCGAGGAAGGCGAACAACCAGTGCCAACTCGGCTGCCGGCCGGCTGCGGGTTAGCCCGGGGCAGGGGGTTGGCGGGTCTGGGGAGGGGTGAGCCGCGATCGAGAGTCCCCCGACGCTAAGGAGAGTATTTTCAAAAGGTGAACGAACCCAAGAGGACGCGGCGATCTTCTCTACGAGTCACGGTCCTGGTGAACGAGGAGGCGCTTCCTCTCCGTCTCGCGGCCTGGAAAAAGTCGCGAATTTCCCTCCCCGTCTTATTAATCAGGCCGCCGCCGCCGCCGCCGCCGCCGCCGCCGATTTCCCCCGCATCGGCACTCTTATATATTACCGGTTCGTTTCCGTTGCGTCACAGCCCGTGACGTTCTCTGTAACGATTGCCATCCCCCCTACCCCCCGCCACCCCCATATAGCGACTGGCTTTCCTCGGCACCTCGTCCCCTGGCCCGACGAATTATTGCCCCGGGAATGCCCGTGGGAAAGCGTAAAGTGGCAAAGCGCCGATTTCCCTCGAAGGAAGTAGGGAAGCGGCCCGGGGTGGCAGGTTACTGGGGTTGCCCGGGGTGGCAGGTAAAAAGGGTTGCCATTGCCAGCGGCCGAGGACGTTATCGGGGGTGCGCGTGGCTTCGCGCGACGGGTGGGAAGGGCGGGGGTGGGAAGGGCGTGGAGGTCTGGGGACGGTCTGGCGCGTAAGGTGCATAGGTGGACGGGGGAAATAATGGGCGGCGCGCAGGTCTTAAGCAAGTAAGGGCCACGACGAGTCATTCAGCTGCCGGGGCAGGTAGATCGCGACGTCGCTGCTGAAAAAGGGACGAGCGAGGATGAGACTCGGGCGGCTACGGGACTGCGGGCAGAGCAATTAAAAAAAGAAAAGAAAAGAAAAGAAAAGAAAAGAAAAGAAAAAAGGGAAACAATGAGCGCCGCCGGTTGTGACGTAGCCTAGTAGAGTCTCCAAGCTATTTAGGCCTCCCGTGAAAGGGCAATGCACTTATTTCCTGGATTATGCAGTAGGCGCGCGCGCGCGCTCGCTCGTTCGCTCCGTAGAATCGGCGCACGCTCTCTTTCCCTCTCTCCCTCGCTCGTTCTCTCTATCTCTGTCTCTGTCTCTCTCTCTGAGTCCCACCAACTCGGTGGCTCGCTCGCGCAAGGTGAAGGTAAAGGTAAAATCGCGCATCTGCCCGCTGACTTCTCTCCCCTCCCCCCCCCTCCCCCACGCACACACCGACTGCCTCTCTCCTCTTCCTACTCCTGCTCTTGCCGCTACGTCCCCTCTCTCTCCTCCCCCCACCCGCCCGACCCGCGCTCCACGGCCTCGACACTCGTACGGACGTCAGGGTCCTACGGTCCCGAGCGGCACACGGCTCAGCAGCAACACTCGGCGATTTAGTAAGTAGTGCAAGCGTAAGAGAGTGCTTCGAGAGGTCAGTAACCACTGGCTTCGCTCGCTCGCGCTCGCTCCCTCGCTCCCTCGCTCCCTCAAGCGCTCCGTTCCGGTTAGCCGCGTGCCTCCACGACGGCCAATCGGGACACCGGCGTCATCTCTCTCCTTCCCTCCCGCCTCCTCCACCTCCTCCACCACCTCCTCCACCTCCTTTCGGCGCTCCTTGCGCCTCCGTCGATTATTATGTAAAAGTAACGCTCCCGCAGATGTGCCGTTAACCCGGCCAGCCGAGCTTTCCCGAACGGCGGAGCTTTACTCCACCTTTCAGAGAAGTTACCCGGGAGTTACCGACTCGCTACGAGGAGGACGGGATGAGGATCGATGTCCGGTGATTGCCGTCCGCTCGAGCGTAGCCGGCATCCTTGTAAACAGATTCGTCTTTTCGAAAGGAAACGCGCCCGTCCGACCGATGGACGATCTACGGGACGGTCCGTCCATGTGTGTGTGTGTGTATGTATGTAAGAGAGTAACTGAGCGAGCGAGTGAAGGACTAACCGAAGGGCCAAGATCGCGTTAGCGGAGCCTCGTGTCTACCTGATAAGCTGCCACCCTTACCTACGGACTGACACTTTCTCGGCCCTATTGGACCGACACGGATACTTTAACCAATTGGCCCTTATCGTGGGATCGCTTGCACGCAGATCCATTACGTTCGATTCGATTCTATTCGATTCTATTCTATTCGATTCGATTAGACTCGACTCTAGGAGACAGTTGTCGAGTCTTTGGCGCCCACGGGTCCTAATTAGTCAATCGTGATCCCCATTAAAATTGAATATTCACGAGTAGACGCGACTCCCGATGAGATTTTATCCCCCCTCCCCCCTCACCCCTCCCCGTCAAAGGATTATAATTAATTAATATAGATAGCGGCTCGCGGATGGACTAAGTGGAAGGATATTTTTTTTAGCGACGATCTCGGCTAGTATCCTGGAGCGCGGAATACCTTGGTTCCGGGGTCCCGGGTGCCTGTATAGCCTCTGTGAGCCGGCTGCTGCCTCGACTAATGATGTTTTTCTCGGCAATTGCCCTTTCTAGCGAGCGAGGCAGCGCGAGGCGGAAAGATAGGATCTGCGATTCACCGGCTAGAGAACAGTCGACCGAGGGGGCGGGGGGGCTTTTGCAAAATGAAACAAAGAAACAATGCAAGAACGGAGTAAAGTAGATAAGAAGGATGGAAGGAAGGAAGGAAGGAAGGAAGGAAGGAAGGACGGACGGATTGTGCAAAAGGGCCCGAAAAGGATGAGAGGAGAGGAGAGGCGGTGGTTGCGGTGGTGGTGTCGGCAACGACGGCGGCGGCAACTGCGGTGGCGGCGGCGGCTCGAGTTCCGAGAAGCTCTTTAATACATCGGCTACTCGGAAGAATAGACGGTCGCAAAAAAAAAAAAAAAAAAAAAAAAAGAGCCGACGTCGTTGCCGCCTGCCCCGCTCCAGCCACCGCGCCGATTATTACCACGATCCGGCAATAACCTCCTCTCGGGCGGAATACGGTGCATTTTTATTGGGAAGCGAGCGGGACCGAAGCTCCCGGGGCGGGCCCCGAAGCGGGAATCGCGGCCACGTGAAGCGGCGTTTCACGTGCGAGGCATAAGCAAGTGGCCGCGCGCTGCCGTCACTCTCATTACACAAAACAAAAACAAAAACATTAGCCCAGAATTATGTATAGGATCGGTGTCCCCGTCCCCGTCCCCACGGTAAAAGCTCCGGCGCTCGGCCGCTTCCGGCTAATTAAACGATAAGAGTGATAAGAGGATGCGGGCGGTCTCCGGAGGGGAGGAGCTTCTTTAACCGGCTACGGGGTGAATAACGCACCCACCCATCCCCCCCATCCCTCCACCCCACCCGATTTTCGCTTTTACTTTACGTAGCCGAGTCCGAGTCCGAGTCCGGTATGCCCAATGGCAAAGGGGGGAGGGGCGGGCCCGGCGACGTATCGCGGTCATTGCCCAGGGCCCGATAAGATTGCCCCGGGTACTCCCTACGATATGTAAATAAAGCCACGTAAAGGCCACGTAAAGGCTCGTAAAGCCGCTCCGATGCAATACCGGTGACGGACAATAACCCCCTCCCCCCCTCTGTCTCTTAGCTTAGCTTAGTCGCTACGGGGGCGTGCGGTGACGTGCGGGGAACGGGCAGGGATTTAGGTCGAGGGCCGGCTTTGCGATTTAGGCTCGCGAGGTAGGTAGGTAGGTAGGCAGGAAGGGTTTAGGCGAGCTTTTACGCGGCCCCGCTCGGCTCGATATCATCTATCCTCCGCAGCCGCCGCCGCTGCCACTGCCACTGCCACTGCCACCACCGCCACCGCCGCCGTCGCCGTCGCCGCTGCTGACCCGCTTTCGTGCGCGCGCCTGACCTTAAATCCACCGGTTCGCCGGTGCCTCGATCGCGGGCGACGCCGTCGATCGCTGATTTTCCCCCGGCCCCACCCCGGCCATTGCCGCCACGCATCGGGTGAACCGCACGCGTAATAGATGCGCTCGCTGCTACCGTGCCGAGGCTTTACCCGGCAACTGGCCCCATATGTTCCCCGTGATCCATGATCGACGTGTGGATCGACGGTAGACTGCGACCACGGCGGTAGCCAAGAGGCTGGAGGAACGGATTATTGCGAGGGAACGGGTTACCGTCGACCGAGTCGCCCCCCGGTTGCAGGTTTTACCCCCCAGTCAAGCCTTTAGCACCGAGCGTTTAGCCATGGATTTATTATTGTTTACGCTCGCGGTCCCGCTGCCTTTGGCCCGTAAATCCTCGTGATATCGATTAGAGTGTCCAGGGTGTCTTTCGAGTTATTGGGGTGGCCGTCGAGGATACAGCGCATTCCGCCCCGGGGATTAAGTAGCAGGATCATTACGAGACGGGGCGCGCCTACCCCCGTCCACCACCCCCCACCCCCGAGCCAACTGGTTCCGAGCTAAAAATAGGTCTGCCGCCCGAAAAAGAAAAGAAAAGCAAACGAGATCGGCAACGAGACGACGGACGGACGGACGGACGGTGGATGGGTGGGTTGGTGGGTGGTTATCGGGTTGGAGTGAGGGGGCGGGGGGAGAGGTAATACTGGTTATGCATCGAGATCGGATAATATCCGGGTTACGTGGCGCTGATATTTTCAGGACGGACGGGCGAGGGCGAGGCGCGAGCTTGCCGGTGACGAAGTGGAGCCCCGAGGAGGAGGAGTCGGTAGCGCGCGCGCGGAAGGAAGCGACTCGGTTTCCGATCTAATCCGTAGGATTGGGGGGAGGATCGACGACCCGGGCATTCAAAAGTGAATTTCGTAACGACGAGCCGTGCGAAAATAAGTGTCCGAGGTACCGCTAGGAGGGAACTTTTTGAAAGCGCTCGTGTAAGGAAGCGGGGACGAATGGCCGGGAGGACGGGAGGTAGAGGAGAAGAGGAGACCAAGAGCAAGACCGATGCGTCCGCTCGTCCGCGCAGAAAATCAGAAAACGTAGGAGAAAGAGAAAGGGAAAGGGAAACGGAAAGAGAAGACTCGAGCGAGAGGCCGAGAGAGCAATCACCTACGGCAGAAGGACGTGCTCCGAAGGAGAGAGAGGGAGAGAGAGAGCGGGAGGGAGAGAGAGAGAGAGAGAGAGAGTGAGAAAGTAGAAGGACGAGGCGAGGAGAAGGTGAAGGTGCCCCCGAGGTGCCGGACACGAGCTACGTCGGTACGGGGTAGAGGGGAATCGGGATCCGAGCCAACGATCCGATAAAGCTAATACCGAGCGAGCCCTACAGAGATCGCCTCCTCTACTTGCATCGAGGGACATTCATCATTGATCCACAGGCTCGATCCTCGCGATTTTCGGAGGTCAGTAACCATCGGCGGCCGACGTCCCCGGACTCGCACTAACCCGATGGCAAAAAGGATCCCAGAGATACAGATAGACATAGAGCGATAGAGATAGAGATGGAGACAGAGATAGAGAGATAGAGATAGAGAGAGAGAGATAGAGATAGAGAGAGGAATGATGCAAAGTACCGTTGTGCAGACTCTCCATCGATGGGGAATGTCGAGGCAACGCTCTCGCTCCCTCCCTCCCTCCTCCACCGGTTCGCGTAGCCGCGAGGAGTGCGTATCGAGGAGACCGAGAGTCAGTGATAGAGAAGGAGGAGGAGGAGGAGGCAAAGGAGGAGGAAGAAAAGGAGCGAGAGCGAGGAGGTAGCGAAGCGAACCAAGGGAGGTGGAGAAGCGCCAAGGAAAAGGCCGAGGCGCTGCATGTGCCTGGCCATTGCTCTCTCTCGCTGCTCCTTCCCTCCCTATCATCCTTCCTCGCTCCATCTCTCTCTCTCTTTCTCTCTCTCTCTCGCACGCGCGCGCGCTTCGTCCCTCCTTCGCTCGATCGCTCGCCTGCTCTCTCTCTCTCTCTCTCTCGCGCTCCGACTTCACGCACGCAACACATACACACACACACACACGCGCGTCAGCTACGTCGTGCTCCCTCGCTCCTTACCTGCCTGCCGGCCGAGCGCTCCGACGACTGGGGCCCCCGCGTGGCGGAGGGCGAGGGGCACGGCTCGGAGGCCCGAGGAAGGCCTCGGCATCGAGCGGCCGCCGATGCTCCTCAGTACGAACCACGCGGTCCCCTCGAAAACAACCGGCCGCGACTTGCCGGAGCGCACGACCGACGACGACCGCTCATTAAAAGCACGTAAACACACGGGCAGGACGAGGCCGAGGTTGACCCTCGCCAGGACAACCAACCTCCCCTCCAACCCCACCCACGGCCCCCTATAGATCCGAGTTGTCCATCCGAATTCCGTAAAAGAGTTCGCGGATTCCTTGTTTATCTCAAGCCCTGTTCTTGTGCTCTCAAGACCGAGGACGGCAGGAGGAGGAGGAGGAGGAGGAGGAGGAGGTCGTGAGGAGGCCGTGAGGAGGCAGGAACTCCACCCCGGGCGACCGCTGCCCTTACATTGACGAGGAGATGAGCATCGGGAAACTGTGAGGGTGCGATAAAGTGGGATACCTGTGCAGCGGAGGGCTGCTACCTCAAGGTGGAAGGTAGGTCACCGATTATCCATTATCCTTGGGGTTATCGGGGATTAAGGGGATTTATTGGGATTTATTGGGATTTATTGGGGATAGGTGTATGTTTGTGGGTGTACCGGTTAGGGCCGACGATCGCGCGTCCGCCGATTCGCAAACTCGGGGCGATGAACCCGACGGCCCGAGTTACTTCCTCCTCGATCCCGTGTGCAGCGTGACGCAACGCCGGTCACGGTCAAAGTCCCTTATCTAGGCGAGGTATATAGCCCGGCCCCGGCCAGGAAGTCGTCCTGCGTGCCGATTCCGCGGATGCCCACCGAGGCCTCTTCCTCGTAAAGGGCCGGGCCGTAGCGGGGGGCGGGAAGGGACGGGAAGGGATGGAATGGGATGGGATGGGATGGGATGCCGGCGCCCGTACGGGAGGGAAGGGGATCGAGGACAGGCGCGAGCCGAAGGAGGAGGCGGAGGAGGAGGAGTAGGAGCGCGCGAGCGCGCGCGCTCTCGCGCGCTAAGGTCGAAAAAGGACATTGACCTTGGGAGTGCAGGTCGCGAGGCGCTGCTGCGGCCGTTCGCGCTGACAACGCCTCGGAGATTACTCCTCCAGCGACAGTTCCTCTCACCAGATGCCCCGGACACTGACGATTACCCGGGTAAACCAAAGGGCCGACCTCGTCCCCCCGGGTATAAGCATAAGGGTCGACCGTCCTTATGTCCTTATGCCACACATCCGCCGAGCCTTATTTATCGGGTTACCTTTTACCGGCGAGTCCGCGCTCTTATCCCAAGGTCCTCGGTTTAAGGGCCGAGAGAGCGCACGCGCACTCTCGAAAGTAGCGCTGCAACACCGTTAAGCACGCGTATTTCCTAATATGACATAACGGTCCTTGCGCTCCCTCTCCGTTTCTAACCGTTCGCACCGCGCCTTCTCCTCACCTTTTGTCCCCTTTACGCCGCGGGAAAGGGGAATGTCTCCCCCGCGATCCAAGGAAAGCCTCCACGTTCGGTGTAAGGTAATTGGCCCCCTCTTACCCCCCCCCCCCGGCCATCCCTCGACGACGTTGACCACCACCCGCCCGATCCACCACCCACCCCTCTTAACCAGGACGAGGATAAAACGCTGTTGGGAGTACGAGGCGTTTCGAGGCCCCTTCCCCCTTGCAAATAAATATTCCAATGAATTAATCATTAAATAATGTACTTGCTTCCTCCTCGGAATCGCAAAGGTCTCAATTTATAAAGCTGGCATTGCTATTGCCGAGGCGAGCGGAGCCACGGGAAAAGAATTCGAAATTTAACGTTACGCTCGCCGGTGTCACGGACGTCATTATTGTCGGGACTACTCCACGCAGCCGAAAAATTCCTGTCCTTTAATGCCCCTCTCTCCCTCTCTCTCTCTCTCTCTCCTCGTCGCGCTCCCTCGTCTCACCTACCTACCACCGCCTCTCCGGCCGCTCTCTCGCCTTGTAATCTTAATGGGACCTCCTCCTGCCCCACCACCGTCGTCACCACCGCCGTCACCACCACCACCACCACCACCACCGCCACCCTATTAAGTGAGGCAATTGTCGATCGGATTGAAATTGCGGGACTGGAAGGTAATTGCCGCACTGACCGAGCCGGCCATTAGAGGATACGATACGAGCGCTAATGAAATGCCGATATCGCATAACTAATAGCCTTTTATCTAATGCTTTACCTTTAGCTTCGGCTCCTAATAGTCCCGGTAATGCCCTCCCCACCCTGGCCTTTAATTATGCCGATCGACGAAGTTTTCTAATCGGAGCTGATGAACCGATACCCCCCGACCCCCTCCTCGTATAATGTCATAACCACTGAGGCCAGAGGGTCTTCGGACTCCGGGCTACTGCACAAGGCGAGTGGGGTGGGGCGAGAGGAGAGCTGAACTGACGGAGGAAGCTGGCCCCGGGATAGATTAGTGAAAACGGAGCCAAGGAAAGGGAAGAGCGAACGAAAGAGAAGCGAAAAATGCCGTTATTCGCAAGCGTTGTACCTCCCCGCCCCCGCCCCAGCCCCCTAGCCCCAACCCGAGCATCGCCGACTTACGATCGGTTCCCCCTCTCCACCATCACCACGACCATCGTCGCTGCCGCCGCCGCCGCCGCCACCGCCACCGCGACCGCCGACTCACCCCTCCCCTCCTGCAACTCGATGGAGAGTCCGCGTCTTTTCATTCATCGCTCCGGCTGCTGAGGACTCCGAGGACTCCGAGGCAACCCTTTTTTGGAATTACGAGCGCTCTCGCGCTGCTCATACGTAACTCCTCGAAGGGATTAGCGGCGATGCGCCCAGGTAAAACGACCTTGAACATCGCCGGTCCCCGTGGGCAGTACCGTTCGTTTCTTTTCCAACTTTTTTTCGTACTTCCGCGCACGCAGCCCCGACAGGACGCGCTCAGAGGGACGGAGACGGAGGTCGGCGTCCGATTGGGCAGCGGGGGAAGGAGGGGCTACGAGGGCCGACGTATTTTTACCGAAACAGGATCCCTTTGGCCGGGCTGGAGGAAGACCTTTGTCGATGACGGACGATCGCTCCGTCAAGGCGACTTACTGCGACGTGACTGCACGTGTGCGTGCGTGCGTGCGTGCGTGCGTGCCAGCTAGCTCACTCGCTCGCTCGCTTGCTTACTTGCTCGTGCACGCTGAGGATGACGAGACGTTGGGATGGGGTGAGGGTAGAGAGATGGAGGGTGGGGGGGGGCTCCTAGCGATTTTCATATCGCTATCGTACGCTAATGGCTAAATTAACGTATTATCAATACATTAGAGAGGCTTGACCGCGAGGACGGACGTAACCGTTTTATGAAAGGGAGTCTGCTTGATGTTTCATCGATCGATCGATCACTCCCTCATCTATTCAACGCGCGTATCCTTCACGCCGGACGGATATTGCGCTTTTTTTCCCCGACGACGAGGGCCGACGATACTCTGGCAACGAAACGATATTTACACGAATAAAGCACGAATAAGGATGATTTTTAAGCGGGATCTCGTCGGGGCACTTCCGCCCTCCTCGACGTTCAATAGATCCTCAAGCGATCCCGCCATTCGAATCTTCGAATAACAACAATAACAACAATGATAATATCGGCAAAGTAATGATACGTGTTTACCCGAGTCGGTTGGTAAATTGTCGTGGGGGGGGGGTTATGGGGGTTGGTGGTGGTGGTGGTGGTGGTGGTGGAGAGGAGGACCAGGTAAGGATCTGCAGGAATGAGCGTAAAGTGAAGGGTTTCGAGGAACAAAGAATCAAGGGGAGATAAAGATTGGGGCTCGAGGGGAGTTCCTCTCGGGAGATGAATAATCATAAAGACAACAAAGAGCCGGACCGAGAGAGTGAGAGAGAGAGAGAGTGAGAGAGAGACGGGAGTCAGAATAAACGAAAATGTAAGTTAATTACGAGGGCGATGACTCTCTAAAGGCTTTAAATAAAAGGTTGGCTGGTGGTGAGGCAGAGGCTCACGGAGGAATCACTCTTCCTTCTGCCCGAGTCGCTCGGGCTACGTGAGTCCACGCTCGAAGGTGTGGCGATGGAAAGGAGGGTGGGAGGGGAGCGGAGGAACCCCCGGTGTAGGTAGAGCCGATTAAAGCAGATTAACGTAGACATTTAAATTTGAGAAGCCCGAGCTCGTGAAGTTGGGCGCAATCTCTCTCTCTCTCTCTCGCACGTACGGAGTGGCCAGGGTGGTCAGCAGGGAGGTGGAGGGTAATCTACAGGGAGACGGAGACAGAGAGAGAGAGAGAGGAACATTCCTCGGCGTCGCTAGTGACTCCCGGAGCAGAAGGTCCGCGCTACAACGCGCTATACCAACTGGTCGCGCAGGTGTGTACAAATGTGACATAACGGTATCGCGGCACTCTCTTGGATATCGCACGTCGAGCCGGACGCGGCCGAAGCCACGGAGCGAGAGAGAGAGAGAGAGAGAGAGAGAGAGGTGATCGGGAGAGAGGGAAAGCGGGCAGGGTAGAGAGGGGCCCGATTTATTGGAGCGGTCGTTGAACCTCTCGATCGCGCGATCCCGACTCGGAGCGAGAGCCTCCCCTCGAGTCTAGCCGCGGGCTGGAAAGCTCGGGAAATTAAGGGGAAGGGGGTGTCAGCCCTCGAGGTCGCCGCGCCAATCGTGAGAAGCGGTGGCGATGTCGGTGGTAGCAGCAGCAGCAGCAGCAGCAGCAGCAGCAAGAGCGGCCAGAACGATACCGTAATAACGATGAGTCGCCGCGCAGCCTCCCGTCCGATAAGGCCCAACTTCGCTCGGGAGAGGGCAGAGCGTGGTGGTGCTCGCGGGGAGAGGGGAGAGGCTTCCACGGAGAGCGGGAGGTGAACGAGCGCCAGGAGTCAACGACCGTTCTACATTGACGCGCGGCCCCGCGTCGCCCCGCGCGCGCAAATGCCATCAAGGAGAGACGAAAGAGAGAGAGAGAGGAAAGAGAGAGCATAAGAGAGAGAGAGAGAGAGAGAGAGACCGCGAGAGAGAGAGAGAGAAAGGGATCTTTATTTTTCTTTGGAAGAGGAGGGCTGCTCGGTTACGGAGGACTCGGATCAGCCTCGAGGTTGTAGCTCTCGCGTCCTTCGGTCAGCAGGCAGAGCCCCCTGAGCCGACCTCTGACCTCGTGGGTCCTTTAAAGGGCGTCCGGGATCTCGGGCGACGGGGCCCGGGTAGGCGGAGGACGGAGCCTGGACCGAGAAGGGAACCGTGCCGCGATCGAGTTCAAGCTCGCCGGAGTTGAACGAGCCGTGTATAATGCACGAGGCCATTATATAAGGTGAAAGGCTGGCTCTGGCATTGACATTGGCCGAGGCGAAGGCGGCCGTGGGCCTCTTAACGACTCGACGCGGAAGCGATCCACCGGCCGCGCAAGCGCTTATTTCATCTCTTTCGCAACACGAACCGATCGCCACCATAGTCCATTCTCTCTCTCTCTCTCTCTCTCTCTCTCTCTCTCCCCCATTGCCTCGTATCGTGAATTAGGCGCGTGAGAGAGAGAGAGAGAGAGGGGGGGTGGGTGGGGGGAGATAAGTCGGGATCGCGTGCGTCTTGGACATCGGAAAATGGGACATCTCCTCCCCCCTTCATCCTCCTCCTCCTCCTTCTCCTCTTAGCAGCCGTCGTCGGCACGCATCTCCGCCATGCCCCTCCCCGCCGAATAAAATTGACGGATACCGTAAATTGCAGAGCTCTGCTGGTATCATTTAACCAGGCCGGTTAATGGGGCCTTTCGAGGACGTTTACCGACATTTTGCTTCCGAGCCAAGTTTCACGAGCTATTTATCCGGAGCGCTCGGACGTGAGCGCATTTCAAGTAGGCAGTAGCGAGATACCGAGCAGGAAAGAAATAAATATATCGAATCGGGGGCCCAGCGGACCCGGGGGACGCATCCATCACTCGGACCAACGGGCTCCCACCCCCCCGCCCCTCTCCTCGTCCTATTACCTACATCGGACGATACGCGTGTGCGCAGCGTGTGGGCCGCGTGTTTATCGAGTCGATTCGGTGATTAGCCACGAGGAGCAGAGCCGTTCTCGGGGTTGAGGATCCGGGGCTCCGTGAGAGTCGACCGGACAGGTGTCACCTCATCGGCTAGCCGTCGAGAAAAGTTCTCGCTCTACATACGGGGCTTCGCTCCTTCATTTTCTCTCGGGCGCGCGCGCGCATTGAAATTAAACGAAAGTACGCTCGGATCATCAATAGGTCAGTGCACGAGTGTCCCCGGGACTGGCTCCGTACGCGAATCCGTCCGCTCGCACTAGAGCGGGCCCCGCTGCAGGCCACTCACCCGTGGGGCGGGGAGGAGGGGGGGGGGGTAACCGAGCGAGTAAGAAAGAGCGAGCGAGTGGGAGCGAGCGAGAGAAACGCTCGAGGCGCACGTCACTGCTAATGGGAAAGGATGCCGCGTGCCGGTTAAATAAAGTGTGCTATTACAAAATGGGTTATGCAGCGCAAGAGAGCCGGGAGTTCGTCGACCTCGGGGCTCGTGGCGAACGCTCGACACCGTCGCTCCTTCGCGGCCGTGAAGTAGTCGGACCGTATGCGCGGCCCCACTACTTGTGCCGCCTCCTCCGGCCAGTGACGATCCGCGGTCACCGAGACCGATCACTCGCCCTACCCCCCGTATACTTTCCATCATGATCGACATTGAAAAACGTCACCGCCACCCCTACCCATACCCTCCCCATACTCTACCCTCCCCCTACCCTCGCAACACCGGAGAAATTATTCGAACCGTGGCCGTGGCATCCTCTGGCGTTGGGATGATCGGGGCCCGGTTTCGCGACCTCGAGAGCTTGACTTTTTCGCCGCCCGGCACCGAGCGACCGTTACATTCGTCCAGGATCTCTCGTCCACGGTGTCCCGCTCCGCGAGATCATCCACCGGGGACTTATAAAGATTTACGGGAGATCGGTAAAACTGTTGATTAATCGATTGACGCGGAGACCCATCGCCGGTCCCGATCGATGGGCACCGGGACGATTCGAAAGGCCGGGGCCGAGTTTTTATTCGCTAACGAGTAGTCGAAAAGATTCCTCGGACGGTACGGCTCGCATCGCCAACTAGATTAACAGGAGACGGAGGGACGGGTTCGTCGGCCTGTGCCCGCCGATGCCCGATCCCCCGAATCCCGGGCTACGATAATCGCACACGCCAACGGACGGGCATTTCGGAATTTAGAATGGCCTTAACGCCTAGGCGCGATAGGCGTGTCCTTCTCGACGGTCGTCGCCTCTCGTACAACACGAGCGGAGTGGAGAAGGCGAGTCAGGAGGAGGAAGAGGAGGAGGAGGAGGAGGAGGAAGAAAAAAAAGAACTCGATCTCGGGAAAAGTCGTACGGGATATTGGTTATGGGTTATGCCAGGAATGGAACCAGCAGCTCATCCTGTATTATTCGAGCAGTTCATCGTCTCCGTGGGGAGCTCGTTAAAGCATGCCTCCATTTCAATTGGAATTCGAAGAGAGAGAGAGAGAGAGAGAGAGAGAGACGTATCGTGGCGATCGGTAGTTAAAGAGTCGGCGGGAGATGAAAGTGTTGGTGCATGCAAGGAGAGAAGGAAGGAAGGAAGGAAGGAGGGAAAAAAGGAAGGAACTCGCCAAACCGAGCGCTATTATATTAATATCATTATTATTACTGTTGTTGTTGTTGTTGTTGTTGTTGTTGGTATTGTTATTACGCGAGATCGGTTGAAGGAACCGGAGCCGGAGTCGTTCGCGAATACGGTGGTGGAGCGGAGAGGACGCGTTTAACGGTTACGCGCCCGCGATTATGGGTCCCCGGGGTTACCGCGCTAACCTCCATCGAGACGTTGGATCGTCCCGAGTTCGGTCGCGACGGGAGCATTAACGGCGGCGGCAACGGCAACAGTAGTAGCAGTAGCAGGAGCAGCAACAGCAACAGCAACAGCAACAGCAGTAGCAGGAGCAAAAGCGGTAAGAGAGCGACAGCTACGACGCGGAAGACCAAGTGGGACAATGACCGGCAGAGACCTTCTTTCGATCTCCCGGGCCGGGAGGAAGCTTTCTTCTTTTTCCTCTTCGTTGCGCTATAGCTCCGTTCCTTCTCCCCCGTTCCCCTCCCCGCGCGCCGGCCAATCCCGCCAGCCCGTCCTCCTCGAGCGATTCACTTGCATTCGAGCCCGCCCGCTCCCTCCGCCGCGACGTTCCCCCCGGCCGACGAACCACTGCGACCGAATGCGCGCGCTAGAAAAGCATTAGGCGCTTCCTTGCGGCGCGCCGTTAGCTGCGCTTTTACGCGCCCGTAGCCTGCGGCGCTACGTGTACGTGCGTGCGCGAAAAACGGGGGCAGACGGGCAGGCTCTATGACGGATCGCCATGGCCTCGTCGACGAGACGAGGAATCGACGAGGAAGAGTCGCCGGCTATCCTGCCCACCACCCCACCACTCCCCACCCCCCTTTACCCACGAGTTCTAAGCGAAACTCTTTACCTTAACGGGCTTATCCCGCTTGTACCGCTTGTACCGCCCCGACCCCGACGGCGAGCACCGGACGAGCGCAGCGCACCGTTTCGTTTTTGCCAATAATTGCTGAAAAGTGGAACTTGGCCGGCTCGTCGCTCACCGGAAAATCCCCCCCCCCCGCGTTCTAGAAAACTCCCGAAATTCGAGAACGTTCTTTTTCTACGGCCACCGACGCCCAATGACTTTCGCTCTCTCTCTCTCTCTCTCTCTCTCTCTCGCGCCCGATTTCCATCTTTGTCTCCCCGCGGCAGATGTAAGCAAAGAGGAAAAGCAAATAAATAGCAAATGGCCAACGCATATAGGCTTAGTTGAGGTACGCGCGAATGAGGAGAGCCCACGAGAGTCGTAAACTCATTCTACGATCGTTGTTATTATTTACGTTATTGCGATGCCAAGGGCAAGACGTACTTGACATTGAAGCCGAGCCAGTTTATTCCCTTTGTTCCTACGGCTCTTTACCTATGCATTACGCAATACAATCTCCTCCAATTCAATGGCCGGGAAACTTTTTCTTTCTTTTTCTGTTTTTTTTTTTTTTTTTTTTTTTTTTTTTCACTCCGACTGCGTCCACTTCTCCCCCCCCCTCTCTCTCTCTCTCGCTCTGACTATTGGGATTCCTATAGTAATTATTATTAGTCGAATAAATTGGGACAGACGAGTCGGAAACTCGTCCTCCGTATCCGAAATCGAAATTTCAATATCCCCTGTAACGTGAAGATTTTACGTCTCAAGAGAACGAAAGGCGGGGGGGGGGGGAGGGAGGCGGATGACTTGAGGCAGACCGAGTGTAAATGCAATGTGCGACGGTGGTAAAATCACGTTATCTTGCGGTGGATTTGGCTTAGCCTGGCTCGCTCGCTCGCTCGCTCGCTCGAGATCTCTAACGACGATTGTAACGTTACATGGAGCGCTACGAGCGAGCGACGGAGCTCCCCTCCCCCCCCCTTCCCCCCAAACCACCGTATCGCCATAAACCTTCGTACAATCAATGTCAAGTTCTTTGGGAGCGAGCTCGATTCATTTAAATGGGAGGAGTCGCGTTTACGCAAGAGCCCCGGCCACGATAAACTTGAACTTGAGCTCTGACGTGTCCGTGGCGCGGGCTACGGACACGATCGGGATGCATTCGGCGAGAGTCGCGGGGTGGGGGCAATTTCACGAGTGACTTCCGCCAATTCCACCCCGGCCCGCTCGAGATTCGTCGTTACGTAACCACGGAGCCCGGGGGAGAACTCGCTACGCTGATCGGTCGATCGATTAGCAGGGGGTTATTGGGGGGGGGGGGGCGGAGAGGTTATTGGGGCGATGGAATGGGTAAAAAGACTCCGTGGACTGATTAGAGATTTTCCTTTAAAAAAGAATAAGAATAAGAATAAGAATAAGAATAAGAATAGGATAGACAAGGCGAGTCAGGTGGTTGGTTCCTTTACTTCGGAGTTCGGACTTTATTATAAGCCGTGCCGGATAAGTGGCGAGGCGATAGCGGCGGCACGGCCAATCCGTCCTCCTACACCCCACCCCCGCGCGCCCAGCCCAGCCCAGCCCAGCCCAGCCCAGCCACCCACCCGCACCGAAAAAGTACTCTCATTTTCAACGGGGGCGCATGCGCGAATCCGGTGGCTGCACGACGGGGCCGTTGTCAGCGGCAACTTCCTCCTCTGCTTCCGGTGGCGTCCCGTCCCGTCCCGTCCCGTCCCGTCCCATCCCAGTGGAAGATACTGCGGCCGGGTACTCGGGGTCGACGACACCGATGGCGGCGAGGCTGGAGAGCTCGGAGATCGGGACACCGTGGAACGGCTCTTCACCGCGGGAAATCGGCTCCGTAGCCGGCGTTCACGCCGCCTAGGGAAGAGATCAACGACCCCGGGCCGCGCGTATCTGGGTTAGTAGTCGCCTCGCCGTTAATGCCGCCACGGATTCGCGCTCGCTCGCTCGCGGAAATTCTTTCCTAACGAGCCCGCGAGCCGACTTCTTTTCTCTTTCCCATTCTCGTGATAGGTCTCTCTCTCCCCCCCGCGCCCCTCCATCCCTACCTCCCGAACTCCCTCTCGCCCCAACCGCCGCCTCGGTCGACTCCTCGTGCCCTCCCCCCACCCCGCTCGCCGACTACTCGATCGTTGGATCGGACGAGGCCGCGGTGGTGGTGGCGGTGGTGGTGGGGGGTGGGAGGGGGGAGGGGTTCGGGCCACGGCGGGGTGGCGCAGGTCGCCCTCGTCGGGTGCCGGTGATAGCGAGAGCATTGGAGGGGTAGCGACGCACGCCACCACCAGCGCGTCGATCGAAAGCGCAACGACGATGCTGCACCGTCCCGACCCCACCAGCGAGAGGAGGCGCGCGACTCCGCGTTGACCCAGGTCAGGTGGGCACGAGCCGCCGATAGTCGGGCTCGCCGATAGCACGGGAACGGGGTGAACGCGCGCGGCCGACCGAAGCCTCGCCTCTTCCACTGGCAGAAATAGGGGGGCCCCGGCCGGCATAAAGGGCCCCGCCGAGTCATCCCTCAGTCAGCCCTCTGCGAGCGCCCCTCCCCTCCCCCAGCGTGACGTGCGGTCGCCCTCGACCCCGGTCTGTCCCGAGAACCTCCCCCCACTCACTCTCTCTCTCTCTCTCTCTCTCTCCATCCATCCATCCATCCATCCATACCTCCCACCCTCCCGCCCCCGGTCCCGAATTACGTAATTTTGCCACCACCTCCTCCTCCTCCTCCTTAGCCCCACCACGGCGAGGCGTCGTAGGAGCTCGCGAACGTGCGAGAGAGCGCAGGGGGTCCCCGCGTGGGAGGAGGCAGAGAAGGATCCGGTGGAGGTGGTGGTGGTGGTGGTGGTGGTGGTGGTGGAGGTGGTGACGGAGGCGCCGGAGTCCAAGCGTGGAAAGTGAAACGCTCGGGGCACACGTAAACAAAGTATCGAGCAGCGAGGAGGATCGAGCCGGGCGACTCCCTTCCAAGCCGATGCACCAGCGCCGATGCGAGTAACCGTGAGTCTCGCGACGTCCTCCGAGGGCGCAACATCCTCTCCGGGAGCAGAAGCGGTGCGCGCGCGCGCGCTCCCGCTCTCGCCCACCCAATTTCCTCGAGGAAGAGGAGCAGTCGGGCCCGTCGCGCGAACGTAGTCAGTCACGCGGTCGGCTGCGAGTGGTAGCGTGTGGAGTCGCGGTACGGTGCAGCGTCGAGTGCACGAGAGCGGAGCTCGTACCCACCGAGGCTGACGTCGACCCGATCCACGTCCGTGTACCTCGAGTCGAGCCGAGGAGGGTAGCCGAGGAGCGTAGCCGAGGTCAAAGGACAAGAGCGAATCTTAAGGAATCATAGGAAAGGAATGCCGCGAAGAGGCCAGGCGAGGATAAAGGGTAAAAAAGCATCCCCGAGGTGCGGGTCGGCTACAGGAGCTGGTGAATTTGGATCTTGTAACGTTGGTGGTTTCGGTGAAGCAGCAGCAGCAGGAGGAGGAGGAGGAGGAGCAGTAGGGGGAGGAGGAGGAGGAGGAGGAGGAGGAGAGGAGGAGGAAGAGGTGGAGGAGGACGGAGGATAGAACGTAGAGCACCGGAGTTCGTGTACCCCCTGTCGACCTCGCTCAGCCCCTGCAGCCGATCAATGCACGGGCCGGGTTTCACTTTCGCAGTGCCGAGGCGTGCAGTCGCTGCACTCACTCCCACCCTCCTTCTCGCTCACTCACTCTCGCCCTCGCGGCGGCTCCGTCGACGAGCCCCTTGCCCTCCGGAGCCTGCCGCCGCTCCGTACCATCCCTCCCCGCGGTCGTGTTCCCTCCCTCGAGCCGCGCAAGCTCGCCCTCTCTCCGCAAGCTCCGGCGATTGGCCCAACCGCCGACGCCGACGGCGCCGCTGCACTTTCTTCATCGCCCGAGTGCGTTGCCCTCGTCGACCTCCCCCGTCCGCTCCTACCGCCCTTCACGTTCCACAAACGCACAAATAAATGCCCGCACCCACACGAGGGAAGGCGAGAGTCTCATCGATGACGACGCAGCGCTCGCCGTTCCTCCACTTGTCCTAATTGCCGCCGTACCTTTTACCCTCCCCCGCTGCCCCTCCCTCGACCCACCCCCCCCAATCCCCTCCTATGATCTTGAAAGTAAAAAGAGGCCGCCACCTCCTTAAACTTAGACTCTCCACCTCGGGCCTCTTCTTCGTTAAAGGACTAGGCGCCCCCAGACCCTCGACACCTCTCGCCCCCGCTCGTCCTCCGCCCACCGCCCGACGTACACCAGAAACATTTTATTTACGTGGGCGGACCTCCTCCTACTCGATTCGCGAGGAAATTCGTTTCTCCCCCACCCCCTCCTCCCTAGTTACTACTAAGGGACGGTTCTCGCGAGCTCCTGACCTACCACCACCACCGCCACCGCCACCGCCATCGCCACCGCCACCCACCGTCGTGCTCTCCTCGCACCACTTTCCCCGAGAGAAAAACAAAAGTGCTACTCGAGAGTCGCGCCCTTCGATCTCCCGATCCTCCTGCTCCTCGGCCTCTTCCCTCCTACACGCGTCAAAGCTCAGCGGCGCTCGCTACTATCGAGCCTACGGAGTCCACGGGCTACCGGAGTCTCTCACTCGGCACCGCTTCCCATCCTCGTACCCCCAACCCCCTCGCCCCCGACCCTCCCCGCCCCACCGTTCAACCCTTGTAAAAGGCAAACGAGTCGTAAATTCTCCTCCGGAGAAGGAGCGCGTACGACACGATGGCATTGTACGGACTCCTGGTGCGATTATCCCCCCAATTTGGTATACCGCCCGTAGAACCAAGTATTCTAACCCCGATAGGAGCTATCACGTCACGGGTGTGATGGCCTTCCCAGTCAGTATGACGAGGCTGTTTTGACTAACGCGCTACCTACCTAACATGGCCCCCTCACTCACTGCTTGCAGCTAAACATGAAGACCGGCGACTGGGATTACATGACGCTGCGGGAGGAGGAGTTTCAGCAGAAGGTCAATTACATAGCACCGGACACGCCGACCTCACCCAATGAGCCGAATCGCGCGGAAGCCTCGCTCCCGAGGAACCTGGTCCTCAAGCCTTCCCAGGAATGCAACAATGTAAGTCAATACCCCCCACCACGTACCACCGGGCACGTCGTACCTCGGCTCCTGGCAAACCCCAATAACCCCAATAACCCCAATAACCGTTCCAGGTCTTCGGGGTCTGGAGCACGGATCGTATCCCGAAAGGAACCCGCTTCGGACCACTGGTCGGACAGATTTATACGAAGGATTCGGTCCCACCGGACACCGACAGGAAGTACTTCTGGCGGGTAAGTCATACATTTCTCCTTACAAGCCTTACCCCCGTGAATCCTCGTACAGAATTAGATTTCCACTAGTAAATAAAAAAACAAGCACCCGCCGATTAAACTCATTGTTACTTTATTTACTCAGTCCAGCGAGGATTGTTGACCCAATCCTATTATTATTATCTCAACTACTTTCTCTTTCTCCCTACGTAAACGTATGCTGTACGTAGTGGGACGGGGTCATTGGGGTTATTGGGGTTATTGGGGGCGTTGGAATAAATAAGGATAAGGTAACGACGATTATTTACAGGTGTACAAGAACAACGAGCTGTTCTACTACATCGACGGCTTCGACGTTCAGAAGGCGAACTGGATGAGATACGTGAACCCGGCCTATTCGTCCGAGTCCCAAAATCTTATCGCTTGCCAGTACGAGGTGAGTCGAACGTACACCCTCCTCAGGCCCTTTTGTCCCTCCTCCTGCCCGCCACTCCTGCCCGCCCCGCCCCGCCCCCATACACTGTAACGTGTAACGTAAGGGGGGGGGAGAAGAGGAGCCGCCGAATAAGCCTACTTAGGCCCCGTACTCATGATTATTTTCTCTCTTTCCACCTCTAGATGAATATTTATTTTTACACCGTTAAGGAAATCGATGCGAATCAAGAGCTCTTGGTCTGGTACTGTCGTGAATTCGCCGAGAGGCTGAACCATCCAGTGACGGGCGAGCAGATGCTTCAAAAGATCCGTTAGTATCCGTTATTACGCCTGAAACAAAAAGCAGAGAAAACGTTCCTTTTAAAAAACCTCTCCTAGTATTTATTATACGCGCCCAGGCACGCATACGAATACGAGCGCACGCCTTCGTACATATACCTATATATATATATATATACGCGTATGGCTAATTTCCTTCTCTCTCTCTCTCTCTCTCTCTCTCTCTTATCTATCTATCTCTCTCTTTCGTTATATCTCGCCGTCCCATTTATCGCTGTCTCGCTTTCGTCGGTCGCTCGCGCGGCCGTTAATAATAAAAATAAAATTTTTTTTTCGAAATATCTCGGGTCTCAGCCCGAAGGTATCAATTATTCATTGCAACGGTATCGCTCGCCTGCGCCTCGGAATAATAAATGCGAGGCGGGCGCGAGGTAGAGAAGGAAACGCAGGCGACCCATATATCACGTAATGCTCGATCGGGAGAGCTCACGCTTGCGCCTCTACTCCACAGGGCAGCAAGTGCAATCGTCCCACCCGGTCGACATTCCGCCGGCAATCGAGGTCGTCTCGACCCTCAAGGACTCTGTGATATACGAGAGGCGCTCGCAAATGACGCCGACCGACGGTAGCGTGAGGTCCGACGAGGGCTACCACTCCAACGGCTACCACGACGAGATCCTCACGCCCCCGGAGGAGAGCAGCGAATCCGACTCCGAGAGCAACTACGTACTCGACTTCTCCAAGAACTCCAAGGGCCCGAACAGCGTCGTATCCAGCCATCCGAGCATTGGCCTACTCAAGCACGAGAACGACGCGCGCAACGACTACCGCAAGGTCAAGATCAAGATGCTCAGGACCTACGGAAACTTTCAATCCAACAACAACAACAACAACAACAACAACGTCGCCGTGGCCAATGCCAATAGTAGCAGTAACGGTATTAGTAGCAGCAGCGGGGGCGGCGGTGGCAATTGTGGCCTCGCCAACCCCACCGCCACCTCCACTACAACCACAAACAACAACAACAACAACAACAACAACAACAATGCCGCGACAACTACGACGAGTATCGGTAACGGAAGCAGTAACGGCAACAACAACAACGTTATCGTAAACAGCAGCAGCATCAGCATCAGCAACAACAACAACAACAACAACAACCATCACAATAACAATAATAACGGAAGTATAGGTGGTGGCATTAAGTCCGGGTTGGTGGATCTCGGCGTCTCGGTCAAGGACAAGCTGAGTCGTGAGCAACGAGCCCCGACACCGGAGATACAGCTGCAAAAGACGCCCGTGGTGCTGCTGTTGTCGTCGTCGACGGCATCGAGCCCCGAGGACATCCTCGTCGTGGAAAAGAGCCAACCGAAGCCGTATTACGAATCCGAGGCCAAGGCTTTGGGCAGTCGTAGCCCGATATCGACGACGAGCTCGAGGCCGTACATTGGCCCCGGGGCCAACGGCGGCTCGTCCATCCTCGAGAACATCCTCTTACGAAGCAGCAACCACAGCGGCCCGGCCAGCTGCACCGACAGCAACAACAACACCAGCAGCAGCTCCCAGCACCAGCACCAGCACCAGCACCAGCAGCAGCAGCAGCAGCATCAGTCCTCGGTGGTGAACGTCATCCACAGCGGCCACTCGGCCCTCGGGAGCAGCTCCCATCCGATAAGCCAGCACGCTGACTCGGTCACCCCCTCGCCCTCAAGCCCCACGGAGATGGCCTACAGTTACAAGAAGTCGCACCGCTACAGCAACATACTGCCCTGTAGCCCGGACTCGAGCTCGAACCTGCCAATGCAAACCGAGCCGCCGAGCAGCAGCACGAGCGTCCACTCGCCCTCCGGTGGCCACGCGACCTCGAGCTCCCTCCTGCTGGCGAGCCCGACGAGTAGCACGGGCGTCCAGGTCAGCCACAGCGGACTCGGCTGCGGCAACGGCGGCCTCTCCTCGACATCCGGCCACGGCAAGCCGACCTCGAGCGGATCGTCGCCCACGCCCAGCAGGCGCAAGCTCAAGAGTCCCTCGCCCTCCCCGGCGAGTTCGACGAACGCCGGCCAGCCGACGACGACGATCCTCTACTCGGGAGGTGGCCCCGGTGGAGAGCCCAGTCCCATGTATCCCACTGCCTCCAGCGTCTCCTCGCTCTCGCCCGTTCACCAACCGACCTCCTCCTACGGCTACGGCTCTGTCTACCACCACCACCAGCAGCAGCAGCAACAGCAACAGCAACAGCAGCATCAACAGCAGCAACAGCACAACAACAGCCGCAACCTCAACAGCATCAGTCGCATCAACATCAGCAGCAGCAGCAGCAACAGCAACAACACCACCACCACCACCATCATCACCATCAACAACAACAACAACAACAACAACAACAACAGCAACAATCGCAGCATCAGCAGCAACAGCAACACAACGTCGTGTCGCCGTTATCGATAAGCTGCTCGGGGTACTCGCCGGGGCCGACGCTCGGGGCTCTCGCGTACCAGGAGAGGGCCTCCAGCGAGGACAGGCGGCACGTCGAGGCCAGCAGTAGCAGTAGCAGTAGCAGCAGCAGCAGCAGCAGCAGCAGCAGTAGTAGCAGCAGCAGCAGTAGCAGCAGCGTCACCGGCGGAGTCGGGGCCGTCTCGAGTAACGCCGGTAGTCAGCATCAGATGCCGACTTCCTCGACCATTCAAATGGACGGGAACCAGGCTCTGGTGACGGGCACCCATAACCTCCATCTCGGGCACCATTCGAGCCTGACGATCCACACGAGCGCGAGCTCGACGACCTCGTCCCACCACGGCTACTCGCCGGTCGGCTCCCTATCGCCCGACGAGCACGCCTGCTCCCAGAGCGGCTCCCTCAGCCCGAATTCCCAGGGCGGCTCGAGGGGCTACAGGTCCCTGCCCTATCCCCTCAAAAAGAAGGACGGCAAGATGCATTACGAGTGCAACGTCTGCTGCAAGACCTTTGGCCAGCTGTCGAATCTCAAGGTCCACTTAAGGACGCATTCGGGTGAACGGCCCTTCAAGTGCAACGTCTGCACCAAGAGCTTCACCCAGCTGGCCCACCTACAGAAGCACCATCTCGTACATACAGGTGAGTCAGACACGCCGACCCGGGAACTAGCCCCGAAGTAGCTGAAACCTCCCGAACGAAACTCATGGCTTTCGAAAATGATCTTTCATGACCGCTTCCTCCTTTTCTACCCCCTTCCCTCCCCCCACCGCCCATCTTCAGGAGAGAAGCCCCACCAGTGCGAGATCTGCAAGAAGAGGTTCAGCTCGACCTCGAACCTCAAGACCCACCTGAGACTGCACTCGGGCCAGAAACCGTACGCCTGCGACCTCTGCACGGCCAAGTTCACCCAGTTCGTCCACCTCAAGCTGCACAAGAGGCTGCACACGAACGAGAGGCCGTACACGTGCCAAGTCTGCGACAAGAAGTACATAAGCGCGAGCGGCCTCAGGACGCACTGGAAGACGACGAGCTGCAGGCCGAACAACATCGAGGACGAGCTCGCCCTGGCGAGCTCAGTCGGCTCGCCGAGCTACTACGAGTACGCGGCGCCCGACCTGAACGTCGGTGAGTGTCGTCGGGACTTGAGGTCGCGTGAACGGGGCGAGGGGCCGGGCACCGAGACCGCCGAGACCAACGAAACTGACGCCTGGCGAAACCGGTCGCTTTCTGTTCCAGGCAACATGCCCACCTCCCTGCACAATCTGGAGAACTCGGTCGGCCGGCCGAGCGTCATCGAGAGCTCCCAGCCCCACATTATCGAGTGCACTTAAGGAGACTTCTTAAGACCCGCGACACTTTTTCCTAAAATCCCTCAAGTCTGAACATTTTTAAAACGCAGTATGTATAGCCAGCCGCCAAGTCGCACAATTGACACGAGTTTTTAAGAGAGAGAGAGAGGGTGTGTGTGAGAGAGTGAGAGAGAGAGAGAGAGAGAGGATGGACCGAAGGATAACTAAAGCGGTGAGGAGAGGAGAGAGAGAGAGAGAGAGAGAGAGAAAACGATCGGATCGAAGAAAGGGGCGGATTTTGTCGGCGTCCGCCGGGTAAAACACGAGGGGGGGGTGGTGGGAGCGATTTTCAATTAAGAAACCAGTGACGACACGACTGCAACTATGCGAGACCTGTACCTGTAAATACTAACATTACTATTAATTAATCGATAACTCAAAAACGTAACTTAATGCTCTAATTTATATTAAAATCAACAACAAGAAAATAATAAAAAAAAAAAAAAAGAAGCAAGGAATGATAAAAATCACGCGTATATGGTGTGTGGTGTGTGGCGTGTGGCGTGCGTGTGCGTGCTTGTGTAGATTACGAATGGCATAGGTGTACGGGGAGGCGCAGATATGTGTATTTATATCGTCGACTGCAGTGCTGAAGGAGGGGACGATCGAGCCGGGGCCCGAGGACTAAAATTATTAAAGACGGGCGGGAGGGGAGCGAGCGGAAATGGCAAAAAAATTTATATAAGAATTAAATTAAGACGCAAGTAGATGATAAAAAAAAAAAAAAAAAAAAAAAAAAAAAGAAAATAGAACTGCGAATGCGTGTCTTCGAGTGTTGGCTGTTACTGTGGTTGTAGAGAGAGAGAGAGAGAGAGAGGGTGTGGGGGTGAGGTGAGGGTGGGGGATAGGCACCTACGAGGTGGAGAATACGAGACTGCGACTACGAGGAGCGGACTGATGTTCAAGTACTCAAACATTTAATGTATAATTAAGGTAGTCTTTGCTTTGAAGCTAGTCAAAACAGAGATAGAGAGAGAGAGAGAGAGAGAGAGAGAGAGGGAGAGGGAGAGAGAATTGGGGTTACGTCTTGGCTTCCTTGCATCCCCGTTCTCATTGTGAGCGAGGGCGCATTTGTAACCAGCCCCTCCAGCCCTCCAGCTGCCAGAACCATCAATCGCTTAATTGCCTTTCCGCGCGTGAGTTGGATTTTAATTAATTCGGCACCCGGAACTCCATCCCAAACCACGTCAGCTGGCCCGCGCGATCCAATTGTCACGAAAAAAAGAAAAAAGAAAAAAAGAAAGTAGAAAATACAGATAAAAACGAGAAATAAATAAGAAGAAAAAAAAAAAAAGAAAACAAAGAAAAAGAATAGAAGAAGAGAATAAAGGAGATAATGAAATTTTAGCGCGTGTAACCCGTGTGCTCGTCTTAATTAATTAACGATCGACCTCGTGCAACGACTGCCACGCTTACTTTAAATCCAAATTCACAAAGTCAATTTACGCAACTTACTTGGAATTCATTCATTCATTTACATGTACCCAGAGAGTACATGTGATCGATTACTTCATCGGTTATTATTAGTAGTACTATTGTTACTATTAACCTTATTATCGTTATCATTATCATCATTATTATTTGTACTCTTGCAACTATTGCTACTACTCCTACTCCTACTCCTACTCCTACTATTATTGTCATCATTGTCATCATTGTCATTGGTTATCATTAATAATGAAAATTAATGGTTTGAAGCGTAAGTGGAAGTCTTGTGATGGAGGGAGCGCGCGCGCGCGTGTGCGTCCGTATGCGTGGATAAAAAAAATGTATGTTTGTTCATTGAAAATCTATGTTGAAAATCTGCACAAATTCAGGGTCTTGGCGAAAGAGCCGCGACCTTTTAGCCAGTATTCGAATACTAATTCGAAGACATTCCGTACTATTATAAAAAATTTAAGCTTCGTTCCGCGCGTCCGGGGTGGGAGTGGGGGGGTATCCGCCATTCGCGTTATTTATTTCGTAACGTTTTGTAGCGACGCTCGCGACTCTACGGATTTCTTTACGATCGCATTGACCTTCGTCGTCAGAGCTCGTTATCGTCACTGTTACTATTCTTATTATCGACATTATCGTTATAATGTTATAATTAGCCACGGAAATACTACGGGCGCTATTTTTATTACTTATTATGAAATTGCAATAATCTATCGAAACTACTGCCGACAACTTATTGTCATTATTCCTTGTAATAATTAATCGTGGCTCGTTCGTAATCGGTACTCGCGGTCTAACCGTTATTCATGCGCGATCCAAGCCTCGCGTTATTATTTCGTTAAAAAGCATTTTTACGCGCGAAAAATCAGAATCTCATCGATGGGAGGGGGCCGACTCCTCTTGCTACGAAACGTCGTCTTTAAAGAAAAATGGGAAATCGCCGAGTTCCCTCGAGATGCAAAGATAAGTAGCTTAAGGACCGAAGGACGGGAGTACTCTGATGAGAGAGAGAGAGAGAGAGAGAGAGTAAATAAGAAAATCCGACTCCCAATGCCTTTTGTAAGCCGGTGGTGCTACGTGCGCGTCAGAGACGAGAGCGTAGCCCACCGCGGGAGGAGAGGACGGTTCGTATGCGCGATGGGACGTGTGAGAAAAACGCGCGGGAGCCTGGCGAAAAGTCGGAAAAATTCGCGTCCCCGCGAACGTGTCTTAAATGGCCGTACGCATCTCGTTACGGGCTGACTGACTTTTTTTCTCTTCTTTTTCTCCTGAGACCGGTTATGTATATATATACATATATTTTTATAAGAAAGACGCCGAGAAGCTCGATATATTAATATATGACTTTCACGGCCTACAAGCGCACTCGTGTGTCGGAGGCTCGTGCAACTCCCAACGCGTACACAAACACAGAGACAAAGCTACACGCGAGACAGACTCATAGAAATCGTCATTCGCGAAAGATCTTTTCTTACTCTATACGCTAACACTCGAATCGACACGAATACTTGCGCGCGCGCGCACACACACACAACACACAAACAACACAAAGACGGTCCGAGCGATAAAAATACAATTAGCTAGTAATAAATGATACCTTTTTTGTTTTTTTATTTTAAAAATTTTAGTATTATAATAAAAACTAAACTGCCAACGAGCATTGGATGTTTTGCTATGACTGCAATTGAGCCGCGTAGGTGTGCACGCATACGTAGGAAAATAGTATTGAATCTCCGAATCGATCCCGTGCATTTAATATAATATCTCGTAAGTCATAGGGAGGAGCGATGCCGGTTTTTCATCCCGACTGACACGTAAGAGGATTGCCAGCGGCTCCACCGTCTTCTCCTTTCATTCGTCATTCGTCATTCGTCGCACGTGTACACAGACAGAGCCGGGGTTAACACCGAAAAGTCACTAGGTCGTCCTTACGACCGCGCACACCAAGCCGAAAAGGCATGGGCTCGCGTCTATTAATGCTTTAAAACAACGAACGCCTATATAATAATAAATAATAATGACGATGATGATGATGATGATGTAATAATAGTGATAATGACGATATTAAAGAAAGAAAGACAGAGACAGATAGACAGGAAGGCAATGCAGGTGGTGATAAGAAAAGGTAGCGCCGAGGTTATTGGGGTGGTATTCCAAGGCCGGGGATTAGCTATTTAAAACGACGCAGCCATCGAATACTTTTCCGCTCACCTTCTTATGCAACGGGTATATTGGTATTAAGGGGCCGGGAGTCGTCGTCGTCGGAGAGAGAGAGAGAGAGAGAGAGAGAGAGAGCGGCGGCGGTTTCAAATTAAAGCTCGGGACGTCTCGAAGTCGCAAAATCGATAACCAAAAGCGAGAAATGTACACAGGATGACAGGCGCAGCACGTGACACGCACACGCACACGCACACGCACACGGACGTACTACCAGGTGCTTTTAATCGCGTACGAAAGACAAGTGTATAGGGTAATTTAAATAAGGGGGGAAAAAACGTATGAACGAGTCGTGCCGACGATGCACGCTGTTCCATGCGAATTGTATGCACATGCCTATGCATACGTATACGTATACATAAATACATAAATACATAAATACATAAATATATAAATATATATATATGTGTGAAAATATTAAATTTCATTGGGAGGCGGGTATCCTTTCTTTTTAAAATTTTCAACAACACGAGCATCAAATTACACGACAATTACAGCATTATTGAGCCTGCGAATAGCTTTGCAAAAATACGTATGCATACGCATATAGCTGCGCGTGCACGTACACGCATGTAAACGTGCGTGTACGTGCACGCGTCGCGTCGATCGATAAATTGAACGCAATTTATTTGAAAAAGAAGACTGCACTTTGCGGAAGCAGAAAGTAAACCTCGTACACTTATCGTCATTGCTTATTTACTGCTAGAGTACGCAAAAAAAAAAAAAAAAAAAAAAAAAAAAACAAAAAAAAAAAAAAAAAAAAAAAAAAAAAAAAAAACAAAAAAGAAAATGACAAGAAAAAAAAAACGTGCGTATGTGACGTTACTCGCCGCCGACATTCTTCACTTTCAGCCGAATCGAACCGAATCGATCGGCGTATTGTAAATTTTCTCCGTTATATCCGATCTTGCCTGCAAGCGACGCACCAGGTAGTCGAAAGGGAAGCAAAGAAAAGACAATGATGAAGAAGCAGAAGAAGTAGAAGAAGAAGAAGAAGCGCAATCGACGAGTGAAATTCATTAGAGGAGACGAAGCCGCGCGGGAGTATAATTAAGAAACGAAGAATGGGGGGGAAAAAATGAGCAAAAAAAAAAAAGAAAAAAAAAAAAAGGGGGGTTAAATATATATATAAGCAAATAAAAATAAAAAAAAAAATAAAAATAAAAAAAAAAAAATAAAAAAGAAAAAAAAAAAAAAAAAAAAAGAAAAAAAAAATAGTAATTAATAACGACTGCAGGTCGGGGTTGGGGAGGGGAGGGGGGTGAGAGCGAGATAAGAGAGAGAGAGAGAGAGAGTTATAGTAGTGTACGTAAGAGCGAGACGGGTGATTTTCATTGTAAATATAATAAAACATTAATGATAATACTGAAAGTAGTCATCAATCGAAAAGTGAGGAGGAAGCAAGCGAATGATCAATCGCCTCGGCGACGGACAAGCAATACTTAGTTTTTATTGTCTCTCGAGTCGATGATAAAACAATAAAAATGACAAAAGAAAGAAGAAGAAAAAGAAAAAGAAAGTGAAAAAAAAAAAAAAAAAGAACTACCGCTGTACTGTACATCGCGTTAATGCGCACGCATTCGTATTTAAACGACTATAAATTAAATGTTAATTATCCTTATACTTCGTAAATAATAAATTGTTACGCATTTATTATCATTATAATTATGAACTAGGTAATGCTCAATTAGCATTTGTTTCTTAAAAATACAGAATAAATATATGGCTGTTGGATATTTATATCAATTTTTTTCACTTTACATCCATCCACCATATCCGTCCGTCTCCTTCCGTATACTTATTTATCTTTATTACTTCGTAAGATCTATAGCAATCGTTTCATAGACACACTTCTACTTGTTACATCATTATTATTATTACTATTACTATTATTATTATTATTATTATTATCATTAACATTATTATTATTAATATACACGCATACGTGTGCGGTCACGTGTGGGTGCTGTGCATAAATAAAACGGTCGCATCAGTCGCGCGTATGCGTATATATTAACTTTTTATATTAACGCGTGTTCGTGTTCGTGTTCGTGTACGCTTATGGGTAAGCGCATGAATCAGAACATTCACTTTTTCTGATGATTCATTGTTATTATTGGTTAGCATTTAAACTTTCGTCAAATATGTGTTTTTTACAGTTTTATTGCAAATTTTTCTACAATCACCAGTGGTGTTGGTGTATCGTCGTTTACAATTATTATAAATAATAAAATATCGTAGCTGCCGCCCCTTATTCGTTACAACACATTATTAATAATTAATTATTACTACGTTGAACTGAATTCCTGCTTCATTTGGAGCGTCGGCTATTTATAGTAAAATTCATTTTCTTCATGGAAAGACTTATTTCATGGAATTCTTATAGCTTACATTATCTTTACAAATACAAAAAAAAAAAAAATCTTCCTATCGTGACCTAATTTTATGCACTGAATTATATTTTAGATTGCGAAAGTATAGTGTATACGTACAAATGGAAGGGAAAAAACAAAAAAAAAAAAAAAAAAAAAAAAAAAAAAAAAAACAAAAAAAAAGAAAAACATTAAAAACAAATGCTAAAATGTTTAGCAATGAAATTATTTCAATTTACCTCCTGCCTGCATTTAGGCAAGAAATAATTTGTCTATTTGCACAGCGAGACAAACGGTTCGTATATATAGTAATTAGAAAAATAATACAATTTTTTTTTCTTTTCCTGATTGGAAACAATTTGCTATGTAATAAACCACGTATTTCTAGTGGATTTGGATATTCACGAGTATGTAAAGTTGATGCAGCTAACCAATACCCTGTAATAAATATTGAAAGAGTTTGTTCATATTTTCATAGACAACATATTTTACGGCATAATGAAAAATACTGAAAGCTATAAAACAGTTTCATTGCATACACCCATTATTGAGATGCTATTACACTGATACTTGTGAAAAGTGCGATAAGTTGTAAAGGGGCCAGAGCAATCATTGTGGGAACGTTCATTACCTTATCAAGGTACAGGACTGTCGGTTCCACTTCCACTGTTGGTCCCTGCTTCGCTCTTTGTAACAGACAATCGATCCCGTTTTGTACTTTTTGACAACGACGCTACTTCTTTCAATAAAGTAGAAATTTTGTGCTGCATAGTCGATATTTTGTTTTCGTATTCCTTTTCTGACGTTTTCATTTTTGTACGCAATTCCGTTTCCGAAGTAAAATTTTTTGCTTTCAGCTCGGTTATCTGTAAACATTGTTATTATTATTATTTTTTTTTTCTTTATAAAATCCACATCCCCAATCGAGGGCGAAGGTTTAGTCTGTCATAAAAATCCTTACTTGTTTCTCTTTAGCCAGAAGCTGTCCATCCTTTTGTGAAATTTGCTTTTGCAAATTCGAAATTTTTTCCTTGAGCGACGTCACAGCGACTACGTGATCAGAAATATTAGGGTCATGAGGGTCGTGCACTCCTGCCATTCTCGCTGCCTTAATCGGCGTTGGGCCATTACTATCACCTGTTTCCGACTGTGGTGGAAGTTTGGTTACATCTACTCTATGTGGCCTTTTATTGTGACCTTTTAGCCTTGATTTTATAAACCCATTAAAAAGTTAAGTATTAAGAATTAATTACGTACACAAGTGAAAAACAAAAACAAAAACAAAAAGAAAAGAAAAGAAAAGCAAAAAGTATAAAAACGTGGTTCTCAAAACCTACTTGTGTTCTTTGTGCTTTGCAGCTCTCTGTTGCACCATTTTTAAATGAGCCTTACGATCGGCATCTGACTGTTTCGTTCTTGCTAGAGCTCTTTTATACGATAATGTACACAACCAGCATAAGAGTTTTCCATCAACCTTAAAATTGTTGAGTGAAACATTAATTGATTAGAAGAGAAAAGGTCAAGTACGGATAAAGAAAAAACAAAGACGAGTACAAATGGAAAAGACAAGGATTAAACGTAAAGAGAATGAACAAGAAAGAAAAATCCTTTCATAGAGAAATCAATGTTAAATACTTTTTTGTCTTCATCATGTCTGTCAAAGGCACATTTTTGCTTGCACTGTTCGCACGTAACTGGTGGTCCATAACGTTTCTCAGAATTTGTACATCTCTGACATTTACTTCCAATGAAAGCAGCGATTGTATTGCAGTATTCGCAAGCGGATGGTTTCCCGTATGCTTTAACATTTTGTTCGCATTTTTTGCATATCGTACTAGTGTTACCTTTCCTGCAATTAAAAAGAATTAAATACTGGCGACGAGTGTAGCCAATTGAGAGTAATACTCTGGCATCCCAATAGATACTTACATAGTTTGTTGAAATTCTGACCTACAGTATGTACACTTGACCACAGGAAAAGTTCCTCTGCATTCCTGAATAAATAATTTAATGTTTTGAAGATTTCGAATTTACGTATTACTTATTATACAGCTTTTAATGCCAAATCTATTAGGACTTAGCAACTATAATAATATAAATAGCGTTATAAAATTATAAATAAGATATATGTAATGTAAAATAAAAGATGAAGAAAAAAAGAAAAAAAGAAAAAAAAGGAGGGAGAAAGAAAGAAAGAAAGAAAGAAAGAAAAAAGAGATGCCAAGAGATTTATTGGGGTAAAATGCGTGTATAAAAATAATAGAGCAGCATAACAAAGGGCTCGGATAAAAATGCCGAGAGCCTATGGAGCCTAATGAAACGATTGCTTTTTCTATATAATTCTTCGCTTTGGTACAACACAAGTATCGCCATAACAATAACAATAACAACAACGACAACGACATAAACAATAACGGCAGTATCATCATCGATAACAACAATAGGTCGTAGTCGTAGTAATAACAATAATAACAATAATAACAATAACAGTATTGACAATAAATAACGGTAATATTAATAATAATAATAATAATAATAATAATAATAATAATAATAGTAACAAATAACGGTAATGGTAGTAGTAATTTAATATTAATAGTAATAATAATGGTAAACAGCAACAGCGACAATGGGTCGTATTAAATAAATTTATGGTAAAAAGAATTGAGAATTAAATAAAAAAAAAAATAAAACAAGAGGAGGGTAGGCATATTGGGTGCAGTATTGTCAGTATTGGCTGTACTGGCTGAGATATTTGGGTGTAATGTAGCTGTCCTTGGGAAGGTTAAATTAAAAATATAATAATTTCGTCGTCGTCGTCGTCGTCGTCGTCGGTGGGGTCGGGGTTAGGGTCGGAGTCGGGGTCGGGGACGGCGACGGGTACGGTAAGGGTGTCGTGGGGGGGTAGGGGGGTAGGGTGGTGGTGGTGGTGGGTTCGTGGTGGGTTAGCGGTGGTATCGTCGGTATTGTTGTAACCTTGAAAATAGGTTAATGTCTCGGCGAAAGTGAAACTGTTGATTTTCTAACCTTGCAGAGCTGCTGGCCGGAGGAGAGCTCCTCGAAGGGATGCCTCGAAAAGCATCTGGAGCAGGCGAAGAGGGGCTGGGAGTTGTTGGAGCTCATCGTGTTGCTTGGAGCTTCGGTCTCCCGGGCCGAGCACACTCGCGTCCTCGTAAAATGAGCGAATTAAAACACGGCCGAGGTAGAGGACCGCTTCTGTCCCGGGAATTCGTAATCGACCGAGGCCAGAGAGAGAGAGAGAGAGAGAGAGAGAGAAAGAGAGAGATCTACCGACGCAAAGTAATTTACGTCCGACAATGATTTCCTCGTTTCCCCGCGCGATTTATTAACGACGAAGCTCTTCCTGATGCTACGGCGTCGTAGGTATCGTCGTCGTCGTCGTCGTCGTAGTCGTAGTCGTAGTCGTAGTCCTCGTAGTCCTCGTAGTCCTCGTCCTCGTCGTCGTCGTCGTCGGCGTCGGCGGCAACGGCAGCTTAGACTCGGTCTCTCCGGCACTCCTTCCGGGATTCCTTCCGGCCGCGACTCCTCAACACCGACTTCTTGCCCCCCCCTGGTTAATGCGGGAGAGTCAACATTTTACATGATTTGCTAAAATTAACGCACGAGCGGACCGGAGAGGACGCGACTTTGTTCGCCGAGTCCCGAATCCAATCCGGAAGCTATTCCGCGCGTTTCCTCGGCCCACGAGCATTTCTCATTCCTCTCGTCGCTTGCGATGTTGCGGTTCATTTTCCGATTCCCTTTGTCCCGTTCATTGTTTTCGAATTTTCAAGCCGGTCCGTCCTCACCGCCATTCCCACTCATGTGTAAGAGCGAGAGCGAGAGCGAGAGAGCGAGAGATAGAATCCCTTTCATTTAAATCCCACCCCTCTCCCCACTCCGCTCCTTTATCGGCCCTCACGAGTAAATAAATAAGAGATGCCGCGCTTCCATCTCGTCGACGCGTACGAAACGCAACCCGTCGGCCGCGATAATATTTTTTTATAGACGATCCCGCGCGATTCTGGAATATCGGGAATGAAAGAAGTGAGCCGACGACTCGTGTGTGTATATATAAAAAAAAACAAAAAATGTCTCTTTATTTCATTAGTTTTGTTGGTATCATCAGTCACAGTAGTTCTTGAGAGTTAACCTCGGGACGATGTTCATGGACTGGAGCTCTTGAAAGAGTAGCTTGCAGGCGTAGGGCATCGTTATCGTCGAGACGCAGGCGCTCGAGCGACAGCTGTGGCAGTAGCCGCTGTAGGCCATTAGGCCGCACTTGTTGCACACGTCGACGTCGAAGGCGTCACTCGATAGCATGAGCCTCTCTATGAGCATCATGCTGGCTCCGTAACCGATCAGGCAGTCCCTTTCCATTTCACCTAGCCTCAAGCCACCGTCCTTCGACCTACCCTCGGTCGGCTGCCTCGTCAACACTGCTCTTGGCCCGCGTGCGCGAGCATGCATTTTGTCCTGGACCATGTGCTTCAGCTTCTGATAGTACACCTAGCGTTAACACAAATTATTAAAGCCTTAGCAGTTAGTTAGCCGTCACCGTGGACACCCATTCCCTTGCAACGATACTCACAGGTCCAGAATATATGTAAGCTTGTATGGGTTCTCCCGTTATTCCGGAATAAAATACATCCTTGCCCAGGTAATTGTATCCTTGGCTTGCCAATTCCTCGCAGACGTCCGACACCTTTGAGCCTCCAAAAGCTAGGATGGGCATCGTTTGTTGTCATTAAATGGCAATCGTATTTATTATCGTTGAATTTGAATACCTACCAGTTCCGTAATGAAATTTACCCTTGAGTACGCCAGCCTTGCCCGCCAGCAATTCAATCAACTTGCCAACTGTCATACGGGATGGGAACCCATGGGGGTTCATAATCATATCAGGACAAATGCCAGAGTCATTGAATGGCAGATCCTCTTGCTCGACGATCAAGCCTTAAATTTGTTTAAAATTAATTGGCGGTTAGGCAGTGGTGAGGTGGCGAGGGGGGTGGAAGAAGAAGAAGGAAGGAAGGATAGATACCCGTAACGCCCTTCTGACCGTGACGGCTGCTGAATTTGTCACCGATCTCCGGCCTTCTGGTCTGGCGCAGCAGGAGCTTTATCAAGTAGGCGTCCTCGGCATTGCTGGATATCATGACCTTCTCGACGTAGGAGGGCACGGTGTTCTTGTAGGTGACCGCGACCTCCTTGTACTCGGTCTGTGATTGGCTGCCGGCCGCGTTAACCGGTCCCAAACCCATCGACGGGGTCGACTTGTTAACCATGACCTTCTTGTTCTCGACCATCTCGCCGGGGGCGACGATACCGTCGTTGTCAATGATGTCGTGCTTGAGCACCGGCTTCTTCGTTACCGTGTCGATCAACGGGCCCATAATCTTATCGCTAGTCTGGTTCGCGTACTTCTTCAACGTGCACTTGACGTTCCTGTACACGAGGCAGCGCCCGTATCCCCTGTCGATCGACGCCTTGTTTATAATCAAGGCGTCCTCGATGTCGTAGCCACTATAAGACATAACGGCGACGATTGCATTCTGTCCAGCGGGCAGCTTATCAAAATTGATCAATTCGATGGTTTTGGTCTTTACCATTGGGGCGTGGGGATAAACCAAGTTATACATTAGGGTATCGATACGATTGCGCTGATTGTACGCTATCGTGCCCATCGCCTGCTTCCCCATCGCGCACTGATACGTGTTCCTGGGACTTTGGTTGTGGTGGGGGTAAGGGACGAGGCCGGCGCAGACGCCGAGGAGGGTGAAGGGCTCGATTTCTAAATGCGTCGTGGCCGGCTCGACGTGCGACTCGTCGAACGCTATGAAGCTGTCGTTCTCCTCGTTCACGTCCAGGTACTCGATCAGCCCTGCGCTCACCGAGCCCGGCCCGTATATCATCGTTATCATTATTTATTATTATTATTACAATTATTACAATTAATCCTGTATGGACGTACCGTCGTGGAGAAAGTCCTCGAAGCTCCGGACGCCTTGTTCGAGCAGCCTTATGTGCTCCTGCTTGACCAGGGGCTGACCGTGCTCGATGATGATGTACGGCCTGCAGAGTCTGCCCCCGTCCGAGCTGATCTGGACGCACCTGAATCGACAGAGGGAAGCAGCTCCCGGTCAGCGCCCGCTTATTATACGTACATATATATAGACCCCCCGCCGAGGCCGAGGCCGAGGCTCGATACCTGTGCTGGTGCTGGGGATATATCGAGACGAACTGATTGACCAAGCCCTTCCTCCTCAAAAGCCGAAAGACCGTGACGAGCCTGTAGCAGTTCTTAACGATGCCGAGTATGTTGCCGTTGAGGAAGACCATGTAGACCTGTTTGTTATTGATCTCCTCGCCGCCGAGGATATTGACGTTCTCGACACCGAGATTGAAGGCCAGTCGCATTATCGGCTCCTCCTCTATCTCCGTCGTAATGTGGGTCATTAGAGCCAAATTCTTGACGAGGCCGCAGCCCTGGGGGTGGAGAGGAGGGGGGCAGGATAAACAATATGAATGAAAAAGGACGGCTCGCTCGGTAGGTACGCCGTACCTACGGACCTATATGCTTACGCTTATGCGTATAAGTTACCTCGCCTTCGGGGGTATCGCTGGGACAGAGCATTCCCCATTGCGAGGGCTGGAGGGAACGCGGCCCCGAGACCTTCCTCGTCTTCTCGAACTGGGAGTTCACTCGGGTCATCATACCCAAGGCCGAGATGTAAGATAGCCGGGAGAGCACCTGCGTCACGCCGTGCCTTTCCATCTTGAATCTCTTGATGGTCCAGTTACCCTGGTCACGTAAAAGCCCCCGCCAACCCACCACCACCCCCCCCGCATCAACGATTAGCCACGATCGACACTTATTACTCATCCTATCTTATCTTACTAATTAAGTTAATACGTTAATAATGACTTACGGAGGATATGGCGCAGGCGAGGCCGTTCGTTATCAAGTCGTGTCTCATGTGCTTGACGATGTCGAACTGGGCCGCTTTGATCTTGGGTATGTTCTTGTCCGCTATTTGCTTAAGCTGCACAGCCATCCCCGTAAGGCAATCGGCGTTATTTATTTTTTTTTTAAATACCGTAATTACGTCGTAATCGCGCGTCAGTGCCGATCGTCGCTTACCTCCCAATTGAAGCGCTTGAACAGATCCTCGAACATGAGGGACAAGAGGGAGCCGGCCAGTTCCAGCCTTTTGTTCCCGTAGTAATCCCGGTCGTCCAGCAGCTTCCCGTCCGTCTCGGCGATCATCACTTTTCGGATCATCAGTGCGAGATACGTCGCTTTCAGTTTGAAATTAAAGTCCACTACCTGGTGACAATTTATCAACTTTATCGGCCGTACGAGGGTCCCCCACCCCACCCCGCCCCCCTTTCTCAACCCCAATGACCTTCGGTCGAACACTCACGGGAACGTGGTTCAGGATATTCGACGCCAGGACGTCCTTCATTTCGTCCGTTATACTTGACTTCACCACCGTGAAACGCTTTTGCTTCCTCTTGTTGCCCAAGTACCTGTAAATAACCCCGATAACCTTAATACGTGATAACGTCACGATTTTTTTAATGCCCTTAGCAAGCAATTCTTACTTGAGGGCTTGGTTTTGCGCGTAAATATTGAGTGCGTGGCATTCCCCGAGACTGTTTCCGATTTTTTTCATAAAGCCTTCCTCTGTACCGATGAGTTGGACAATCTCCTGGTCGCACACGATACCCATGGCTTTAAATATCACGATGACCGGTATGTCCTGTAAAATTTGCAATCCTTCAGTTTAATGATGTTTCACGACTTGTTCGCGTAATTATCGGCGATATTTCACTTACGTCTTGAAAGATATTATGACGCAAATAGTATTTCCCAGCCCTGCCGATAACGTTGGTTTTTGTTTTCCTCTCCTGCGTCGCGCTGTTGCACGACGCAATTATACAATTCTTACTATCCTCTTCTAAAATAATTCTGTTCCTAAGCATTTGCTCCTGTATTAGAATAACTTTCTCTTGTCCGTTGATAATGAAATAGCCACCGGGATCGTGTGGGCATTCGTTCATTTTTGCCAACTCAAAGTTAGACTTTTCTGACAATACGCAGTTAGAACTCCTCAGCATTATTGGCATTCTAAAGTCAAACGTTCGTATAATTTTAATATACCAAGAAACGTGTCAGTGCATATTTACTACAGACCTGCCGATTAATAAATTATTTCTTATTATGGGTTGATGTCCTCGCATATACTCGATGTCCACCGTTATGGGGGCTGAATAGTTTAAATCTCTTAGTCTACATTCGTGAGGAGTTGTTGGACGCGACACACTAAAGCCTTCCTCGATATCAGGAGTTCCGATTGAAACATTTAAGTATCTAATTGACAGGTTGAATTAATATCGTTAATAAGGTAAGCTAATAAACTGAATGCCATGTAATAAAAGTATTCTTACTTGACGTAAAATAACGGATCTGCATCGCTAAGGACCTTTTCATTAGCTTTAACAATTTTTTTAATTTCAACATTAACGAAGTAATTGAACGAGTCGATGTGCTGCTTTACCAAACCTTTGCCTTTCAAAAAGGCTGGGACGAGTTTCCATTTATTCTAAAAGGAAGAATTCAATAATGTTACTACCGTTGAAACGGTAAAAAAAAGAAAAAAGCACTAAAAACACCTTGTAAAAAATATAACCTCAACTAACCTGTATGTGATGTAAAACTCTATTATATTTCTTCCCCTCCGTTTTAATGGCGGACATGCTATCAAAGTTTTTATGCGATCCCATGTTGATCGATAATGCTTTTCAATATCATAATCGAAAACTTTTTCATTGATATTTCAAAAGAAATGAGCAAACGCAGGTACCGTTAAAACGATACATGACGTTTCCATGTGTAATTTCACGAGCTACGGATCAGCCGCTCGTCGACCCACACGCGCGCGACCTACAGCCACCGACACAACTATCCGACCGCCTACACACACGCGCACAGCATCCGAACACAACGAGTACATTATGAGTTATTTTTCGAACGCTATTATTAAAACCTTAATTTTTTAAATTTAATATACGACCTCTTGAGACTTCTGACAAAAGTCAGAATATATCGTTCTAATGCAGGGCACCATAAACATTCGGGTTTTTAAGGAGATCGAAACCACTTTCGAACATTCCCATACTAAATCTTTTAAAAACTTGACAAATTTAATGCGTGTGCGTATATATATATATATACGTACGTGTATTTATTTATTTATTTCTACGTGTATTTCTTTAATACGTTTCGCACAGTAATTACGAAATTTCATTTGATGTATTTCAGTGAAAAAGAAGAAGAAGAGAGGAAAAAAGAAAAAATAAGAAAAACAAGAGTGAAAAGAAGAGGGATATAAATCAATGATTTCAAGAGGAATCGTATGTTTAATAATAAATTCTCCTGCACGTGAAACAATATTCTTTTTACTATTTATTCCCTCTAAATTTATCCATCACTTTAAGATATAAATAGACATAATATAATATACAACTCGGTAAGCTTTTGTTTACAATAATAATAACGTTACGAATAAATAATTAAGATTAATAACGCGTAGGCGATAATATTTTATAAATAATATAATGATTTGTATCTTCCCCTTTATTAATTAACGCGTATCGTTAATCTCTGCTACTGACGCATTAATCTCATTCATATAAAACGCCACTGTACATCAATTAATCCCTACGTAATAATTTTATTACATTTAATATGTACTTAATATACATTTGTACGTGATTTTTCTGAACCATTAATTTCACCATTAATTAAACGCAGTATTTTTATATTTCCCCTTGTATCCAACATTTTCATCGGCTTCGTGTTTTCCTTATAATAAATTTCCACGGATACTTTGATAATGAATATTCTATATATACATATATATAATTGGCATACTTTATTCAAGCTCGCGTTCGACGTTTTCACGATTATTTCACGAGCTTAAAGATCACATTGATTAGCCTAAATTTCATCCAGATGCTTATATTTGTCTGCTTTGTTTTCCGAAAAATCTAATTGAAAACCCGTAGGCTTAGCCGCTAATATTATCATCGACAATGCCAAAAATAAAATTCATCGTCTATACGCATTGTTTTTATTTACTTGTTATTAACGTTATTCATTCGGCTCTCGAAGCAAGCGGTGCTCATTATTTTTGTCGTGTAAAACGAGGCTTTTCCTTTGTAAAGTTGCACTAAATTTATATTATTTGCAGGAATCTAGAAGCTGAAAAATTAGTTCCTCAAAATAATTCATCATTTTCATCTCAGGCGATGAAAGTTTTCCGTATAAATGCAAATCGAGTCGTTGAGAAGTGTGTCGCGCGCAACCGAATTACCTTAACACAACAATAACAATAATAATAATAAGTATTATTATTAATTAATTATTATCGTCGTCATCGTCATCGTCATCAGCAATTTGCAGTGACTTTTTAATTATTTAAGTATTACATTGCTCCGACAATCTAAATATTATACTAAATATTAAGTATACGAAATATTAATTCACGCAGAAGCAATTTCGCACGAAATTCTTTTATTATTAGAAAAAAAAGTTGAAAAATAAATGCGATTAAAATTATTATTAAATTTCTAAAGTAACGCGTATCTTGGAAAAAGTGCGTCGATTTGAAAACGGAAAGGAAGAATCGTATAAATTTAGAAATGGCAAATTTATTTGTGCAAAACTTGATTTAAACTTTGTGCAGCATCCACTTAGATAATTAATAATGAATTATCCGTAGACAGATGTAAAACTTTATAAGGCTATATGTATATATATATATACATACATACGTATATAGAGATAACGGTACGCTATCGTTTTATTTTTAAAACAATAGAATTTTTTGTTGTTTACAAACTTGTAAGTTGTTATTTTGGTAATTATATCGTATGAGATGGCAGAGTGAAAGTGATAGCCGGGAATAGATTTACGAATACATTTTTATGGGCAACTTGCCATTTAATATCTACGTCGTTGTAACGGCATTCGTCTAATAGGGATTCTTTAAATTACTATTGTATTTATTTTATTTATTTATTTATTTTTTTGTTTTGTTTTCGCACAACACTAAGACGTCAATTGTATTTTTATCTAAAATTTTATCTAAAATCGCGCCCGCTCGCTCGTATTGACGCGGGGCACGTACCGGCAAAGGACACCATGGCATTAAGAATTGAAGAATAATTGAGGAAAAATTAAGGTAAATCATTGCCAGGGTGAGCTTCGTGCGACATTACACGCTGGACGTTTGCTTGCGACTCTATCAGCTAAAGGGGCGAATGAAGGGCTGAACGTGGAATGAAAAATTTCCTATCGAATGCCTATCGCCAGCGTTGAACGAATTATCGATAAGGAAGCACCGTCGCCTCGATAAGAGCGGAGCAGTTTAATAATCCGGCAGACCCCTTCCACGTTTATCCGTCGGTATATATATACCAAGACATTGATATGATACGATGAAAGTTCCTCTCTCTCTCTCTCTCTCATCTATCTATCTATATCAAGCAAGCACACGCACACGTTCAGATAGAGAGTGAGGAGAGAGAGAGAGAGCTCGAACACGAGCGCATAGACGCATGCGTAAATAAACACCGGCAACGTGTCCAGAGCGAGTGTCTTATCATCATCGTCGGGCGTTTAGAAATAGTTTTCCAGCTCGTGGCCGTAGTGGCAAATTAAAGTGCCGAGGATGAGCTGTTTGCGCCGAGTCCTCGGTGTGTTGTCGAGTCAGGGTCGTCGACTGGTGGACGGCTCGAGGATCCTGAGCCATCAGCATCAGCGTCAGCATCAGCATCAGTAAGAAGCTCATCGAGCCACTATCCCATAGACGAGAATATCTTCGGATTGTCCGAAGAGCAGAAAGAGGTCAGCGTTTCGGGAGCCCCTCGGCGATTAATTTCTCCCTTACATTAAAGCACGTTTACAAACTCTCGTCTCTCTCTCTCTCTCTCTCTCTCAAAAAATGGTCTCTTTCAGCTGAGGAACGTGGTATTCAATTTCGCGAAAAAGGAGATCGCCCCGAAGGCCGCCGACATCGACAGGAGCAATCACTTCGAAGAGCTACGAGTGAGTACGCAGCTACGGCACACAAACACGGGCTCCCTCGCAAACGATCAAGGATCGTAATTATTGTAATTAACGGCTTCTCGATCGTTCCCAGCGCATCGACTTACACGCGCTGGACATTAACGTGCCTCGGGATTATCGAATATCCCTCGCCGGCCAATGAGATTACAACAAGAGACTCCGATCGTTTCCTTATTATTCATCGACTATCTAACGAACGGTCTAATGATCATGAATAGCGGCGCGCCTATGACAATTCAAATTAGCAAAGCAGATTTCTTATTTAATGCCCGCGCAACGTAGACTGAATGTGCTGATCATTCGATAGTACCGTATCGAAGGATACGGAGACCGTCGTAGGCCACTGTCGAAACCGATACATACATACATACGTAATTGACAGTCAATGACAATCCAATGCTGCATCTCAATGCTTAAAGCCATAATTCCAACAATCGACTATAATGTCGATTTAAAAACAAAAAAAAAAAAACAAAAAAAAAAAAATTTTATAAATAACCAGCAATAATATATTTAGCCGAACGGGGTTTGCAAGTAATGGAATATTCCCTTGCAGAGACTTACTTACCAGTTTGGCCATTGTATTCGATCTATTTATTGTGACAACGCTACAGTCAAACAGCTACAGTCGCGGTACAAAATTTCCGATTTCATAATTTTTGCACGAAACCTGCCGAGCTTTGGCAAAAATAAACCTTTACAATTTATTAATAATTTCAAGCGACGGTGATAGAGAGCGAGAGGCGAGGGGGGATCCGATCTATAAATCGCATGGACAAGCCGCTCGGCATTCTACGTATTAAACACACGAAGCATAAATAATTGCTAACGGACCTCAATGTCAATTAATCGCGGTAATTTTTTTTTTTTTTTTTTTTTTTTTTATTTTATAAAAATACATCTTGAATTTTTGCGCAAGAATGTTGACGCCTTCGAATGATTAAACGCTACGTTACATTCCTATCGTATTCGACGATTACATTATATCTCTCGGGAATTGAGAGCCGAATGCTTCTGCCAACCAGCAAAACAATGTTCTTTCTTACGAAAGTTCGCATAAAATAAGCTTCGCCTCTCAAAAGGCAAAAGTGCTTTACATCGCTTACTTCAATATTACGTAGAATGTACACGTGTCGCTTATTTTTTTCATCCCTCTTTCTTCTTCTTTCTTTCTTTTCTTTCTTTTTTCTTTCTTTTTTCTTTACATATATATATGTATATATATACGTATATCAAAAGCTCGAGCATGCGTTATTATGACTTGTTGCGCATGTGCATGTCAAAAATTTTGATTCTTGGATTTGATCCAGTATCCGGGAAACTGCAAATCTTTGTAAAAAATAAAAGCTCAAGCGCTTCGCGAGACGCTCAACAGAGTTGTAAAATTGGTATATATATATAGCCGTTTTTAGTATATATATATATATATATAACCTTTGTTAAATATTCACGTATTTTGCAATTTGTACGAAAACTTGTATGAACTTTCAATAATGACAATCGTAACTAATTAAATTGATAATGGGGCTGGTCGAAGGTTAATCATTGGCCGAATGACATCTTTCGCTAATTGATAATGATTAAAGCGATACGAGAACGACGGAAGGGAGGGAGGAAGGTAGGAAAGAAAGAAGGAAAGAACTTGAAATTAAATGTCAAGTAATTTTTATATTTAAAACCAAAAGTCTTCGAGAGGGATCGGAATGTCTGATTGTATGTATGTAGCAATAGCGGGATTTTGACGAGTTGCCCGGCATTGCGCAGAGTAGAGTACGGATATGCGCGCGTGATACAAACACAGGCAAGCTTGGTAATAATTGTAATAATGGCTCTTGTCTTGCGATTGACGCGATTGACGCTTATTCGTTTCCATAAGATTCCATTTACGGGAAAGAAAGAGTTCAAGGGCGGATTAGCTCGTCACTACTGAATTTGAGGGAAATGTTTGTCGCCTGTCGGCAGCCTGTCGGATCCTTCCCTTTAACATTGGGACGCGCTCAAGGCGTCGCGAACGAACGAAAAGAAACGTAGGTGGGGAATGGAGGTTCTCGGTAGAGTTTTGACGTTAAAATTAGATGACAAAGCGCGGCTCGGTCTTACTGCGCAAAAGAATAAAGTGACTGCAAGAGGGAGGTGGCCTCCACGTGGCCGACGAGGCGCGCAACGTCATTTCCTCAACGTCGATTCACCGCGACGATGATGAGGTTTGCCTGGGGATGGGGGTGGGGATGACCGTGGAAATTTACGGCTCACACGAGGTTAACCATTTCGGCGTTCCAGCCGACGTGGAAGGAGCTCGGGAGCCTCGGACTACTCGGCATCACCGTCAAGGAAGAGTACGGGGGCACCGGGGGCGGCTACCACGACCACGTGATCATACTCGAGGAACTGAGCAGGGCTTCGGCTGCGATAGGACTCAGCTACGGCGCCCACTCGAACCTCTGCGTCAACCAAATACACCGAAACGGCACCGAGGACCAGAAGCGGAAATACCTGCCAAAAGTATCCCTCGAGCATTTTATCTCCGCTCCCATACGAAGCCCTGTGTGATCCAATGGAGGGGGAGCGAGGGGCCACGGAGCTCCGACGTCCCCCGTATTTACCGATATCGATCGATAGCTACAAATTACAATCATTCTCGTCGCGGTATCCGATCGATGCACGGCTTCCGGCTGATAAATAATCACAAGAGCCGCGTCACCGGTTGCTCCCCCCACCCATGCAAATATTGATCCAAAGAGAATAAATAAATAAATAAACGGCACCCCGAGCTAACGTCTCCGATTTGTTTTATTGGTCTAGTTCGCAGCCAATTGTTGAAATAATATTTCAACGACTTTCGGTAGTATATGCGGCTGTCGATGACAAATGCATCGGAATTCGACTGTAACGAGTAATTTATGCTTTCGTACATATATATGTGTATGTATGTATGTATATTTGCAACCATCGACGTGAGTACGGTCGGTAAAAGATAGATAGAGAGAGAGAGAGAGAGAGGCGCGTCGACGGCTCCTCCTCCACCTCCTCCTCCACCTCCACCTCCACCTCCACCTCCTCGCTATAGCGTCACAATTCACAATTGTTTTCTTCCTGTACGTTGATTATTCCTTGGCGCGTAGCTATGTAGCGGCGAGCACATGGGTGCCCTGGCGATGTCCGAGCCGGGCTCCGGCTCCGACGTCCTCTCGATGCAGCTCAAGGCCGAGAGGAGGGGCGATAGCTACGTCCTCAATGGCAACAAGTTCTGGATAACGAATGGCTCGGACGCGGACGTGCTGATTGTTTACGCGAGGACCGACCCGGGGGCGAAGAAGCAGCACCAGGGCATCACGAGCTTCATCGTGGAGAAGGGACGGGAGGGCTTCAGCACCGCGCAGAAGCTCGATAAGCTCGGGATGAGGGGCTCCAATACGTGCGAGCTCATTTTCCAGGACTGCGAGATCCCCGGTGATTGACAGGCTTTATTCTCCCCCATCCTCTCTCACACAGTCTCTCTCTCTCTCTCTCTCTCTCTCTCTCTCTCTATCTCTATCTCTATCTCTATCTCGGGTGGGCGTTGTTGACTAATTGTTTTAGCGGCCAACGTGCTCGGCGAGGAGAACAAAGGAGTCTACGTGCTGCTCAGCGGTCTGGACCTGGAAAGGATCGTGTTGTGCGGCGGTCCCCTCGGGTAAAGAGAGATGATCAGAGGGGAGGAGGAATCGTTGAATCGATTGGTCGACTTGCGAATTAACCAAAAGTAACGCTGTTTCAGGGTCATGCAGGCCTGCTGCGACGTGGCCTTCGAGTACGCCCACACGCGGAAGCAGTTCGGCAAGAACATCGGCGAGTTCCAGCTTATACAGGTAACCGATAATAACAATAACAATAACAAATAACAATAACAATAACAATGATAACAATAACAATAATAACGATGATGACGATGATCCAAGCTATGATTTTCGTAACATTTATACGTACGATGTTCGGTCAGGGCAAATTGGCGGACATGTACACGAGACTGAGCGCGAGCAGAAGCTACGTGTACTCGGTGGCGAGGGCTTGCGACAAGGGTCACCCTAACCGACAGGACTGCGCCGGCGCCTTTCTATTCGCCGGGGAGAACGCGACGAAGTGCAGCCTCGATGCAATACAAGTGCTCGGTAAGGAGTCGCGAGAGTGGAGTCACGACGCCAGGAGCCGTGACCGAACGAGGACCATAATTTTTTTATTCTTTTTTTTTTCCCCCCCCCCCAGGTGGCAACGGCTACATTAACGATTACCCGACTGGCCGCTTCCTCAGGGACTCGAAGCTCTACGAGATCGGGGGCGGTACCAGCGAGATCCGGCGGATGGTCGTCGCGCGGGCCATTGCCGAGCATTACTCGTAGCACCTTCCCGATCACACCTCCCCGGGGGCATGTATTACGTAAGAGAGGGGAGTGCTGGGAGACGGACGCCCATCAGACCGGGAGACGGACGCATCACGAGGACGACTCGTTGCGAATATCACTCTCCAATGGGTTTCGCGGATTCGTTGGCTCAGCCGAGCACTTCCTAGAAATCAGTAACCAATAAAGCACACTGTCTTCAGAGAAGCAAAGTTTCTCCATGTTATTATTATCTCAGCGAACCGCTGAGGGAATGACCACCCCCCTGACTCCCGAGCCGAGCCGAGCCGAGCCGAGCCGAGCCGAGCCGAGCTACGGAACGGCCGATTCATAATAATAACGATCGCTATTGCCATCGGCTCTGACGACATTCGAAGAATTGGATTTCCCTCCCCCCCCCCCGTCGGATGGGCGGTCGGGAGCTTGCGAGTGCCGATCGAATTCCTGGTGATCGGACGGCCGTGCAAGCGCAAAAAAAGACGGGCCGAGAGCGCTCGATCGGGGTCCGGATGCTAAATCGAGTTTCGAAAGCGATACGGGGGCGGGAGGGGAGGGGAGGGGGACAGGCCATGCTTTCCCCAGGCTTGTTCCCCACCTCCATCTCTATGCGGTTAGTCATCCCCGGCCCTCGGGCACCCTCTACGTCCCTGGACGTGGATAGCACCGGGGGATACCCCCAGCTCCGTGGCCGTAGGGCGCCGGGATCGAGAGACGAGGAAAAGCCTTCGGATCGACCGGATCGAATCGGATCTTTGTTCCTTCTACCCGCGCCCGTCGACACTTCCCAACAGTCCCGGCCCACACAATCTCCTCTCCTGGAGGCTGGAGAACTCGAAGAGGCTACGTCCAGCTACGTCCAGTAAATCCGGCTGACAATACCGATACTGCCGTTGCCGTTGCCGCGCCGTCGCCGCTGCTCCTCCTGCTGCTGCTGCTACCGCTTCTGCTACCGCTTCTGCTACCGCTTCTGCTACCGCTTCTGCCGCTACAGCTTCTGCTACTGCCTGTATTAAAATCGGCAATATGTCACTGAGATTCTCGATCGGCAGCTATTACGAGACCTACGTAAGTAGAGTCGCGAGGGCATTACCTGGTCGCTCGAAATCAAACCTCCCCTACCCCAATAACCCCCAATAACCCCCAATAACCCCTAGCCCACGCTACGAAATTAACCCGGAACTCTGTCCTACGATCCGTGTCCGCTGCGTGCTTCCGAGTGAGTCAGAGTCAGAGTGAGAGTGAGAGAGAGAGAGAGAGAGTGAGAGAGCCAATGTCTTCGATGCATTCGTTACCCATACCTTTTTTCTTTTCCTAGCATCGATCTATATTTACACGTACGAGCCTGCGATTCTGCATTGAAATATACAAGGAGCAGAAAAGACACCCCCGTTATCGTTACCTCGTCCTTGCATCCCTCCTCCCCCCGGTAGTAGTAGCAGCAGCAGCATCAGCAGCAGCAGCAGCAGCAGCAGCAGCTCTCGTATTACGTTACCATAAAATCGAGCCTAAACGTACCTTAGGCTCAACGAATCTTCCTTCTTAGGATATTGCCTCGACTTTCCTTGCGACGATCGGCGTTTTTTTTTTTTTTTTTTTACAATAAAAAGCTTTCGATAGCCGATCGAATGGTGCTGTCTATACGCATTCTATGGCCGTCGTGAAGAAGAGCCGAGTCAGTCCGAGGATAAAATCGAAGGCTTCCCAGAGATCGAGCATTGGAGATCCAAGATGACCAAGTGGGAGCCGAGCCTAATAATTAAATTCCGAGAAACGGCTATAGAGAACGAGAGCGATAGCGATGGGGGGCGGAGGCTGGGGGGGCTTGAGTGAGAAGGGGAGCTCGAGCTGGGGATGGGAATAGAAAGTGGGAGAAAGGGGCGGGGGAGCGACGTGGCTGGGAAAGGGAGCAGAAGACAATAGAATATAGTCATGCCAATAGCGAATGAGGCCAGATTGCACTGGCCACACTCGCCGCGCCTCCGTCTCTTACGTCGCACGCACGAAAGCGTTCACGCACACTTAGCCGTGACAGGGTGGAGGGGCTCGGCGTCGAGAGGTGCCCCCGAGGCGAGGCCGCAAGATAGTACAGTCCGTCCGCTTAGATAGTTGGCTCGCCGTGATTGCCGCTTAAGGTTCCCGAAAGCTCTGGGCCGACCCCGACCCACCCTCCTCCACCCCTCCCGGCCACGGTATTATCGGCCAGTGGTTCCCGTAGCAGCGCGACGCATTGTACGGCTCGGCAGACGACCGACGACCCACCCAAGGATGACCAAGTGCCACTCACTGATCGTCGAACTGAGGAGGCGGAGCAGGAAGCAGCCATGGGGTATCAGCATCGCCGGGGGTTCAGATCTCGGCACGCCCTTGGTCGTCACCCGCGTGAGTCCCATTAATTAGCCCTCTCGGCTTTCCGACCCCTTACGCCTACCTTACGCCCCTTCCTCAAATCCTCACCAATCGATCAATTGCATTGATCATCCGACTCTCTCTCTCTCTCTCTCTCTCTCTCTCTCTCTCTCTCTCTCTCTCTCTCTCGGCACTGCGCGTCTCCGTGTCCCAGCGCCTGTCACACTTATTACCACCTTACTCGGTCGGCTCCCTCCCCCCCCCCCGCCCCCATTTACTCTTATAATACACCTTTAATACACCGGCCGACAAAGCCGGGGGCCAGAAAGATACATTTTAAAATAAGACCTGATCTCTAAAATACACAAACAGAATCTGGAACGAATCGACGCATTTTGGCTTTCCTCGTTCTCGGCAGGCCGATGATCTACGCTTTAAAATCTTCATCTCTTTGTTCGTTAATCCTGCTACACATACGATAATCCACCAACAATCAGACCGAACAATTTAAAAACCGTACAGAAACAACAACAACAACATAATACTAATAATAATAATAATGACGATAATGACGATAATGATGTTAATGATAATAATAAATTAGAAATAAAAAAAAAACCCCTAAAGGATGCACTGTATATCGTATATCGTTTATTTATAATAATCTCGATTAACCTTTAGACAAGAGAAGATACGTGAGCTAATTGAATGGAATTTCAATATCGATCATTTGGTAATTTACTCCGATACCAAGGCGATTGGGTATTTATATCGTATCATTGACCCGATAAATACTACTATACCTTTTCATTTATTTATTTATTTCTTTTTTTCGTCGTCGTCGTCGTCGTGTCGTCGTGTCGTTGTCGTTGTTGTCGTTGTTGTTGTCGTATCAGCGCTTTCACAACTTATTTATCTATCGAATTGTCATAAGCGTCCGTGAACACTTGCCCTTTTATTAATAACGCAGAATGAATGTAGTGGCCGTAGTTGAGTAATCGCGTAGCTTGGCGTACAGGCTACCTAAGCGGCATCCCTTACCTACCTCTTACCTACCTCTTACCGTATTAATAATGAATTATCGAGGCTAGACCCGTCTCGCCCCGTAAAAATAACACGACGCGATTCACGAGCGACTCGTTATTAGCGATAGAAACGAGTCGAGTCAGGCGAGACGTGAGCGAGCAGAGCTTAACGAGGCCGGTGTAATTTTGTCTGTTCCAGTCTGAGAACGAAGATCTGCAGAAGGGTGACGTGATCAAGAAGATCGACGAGTACGACGTGCGGGACCTGAGGCACGTAGACGCCCAAAATCTCCTGAAAGGTTCCGAGCACGTTAAGCTGGCGATCGAAAGGTCCGAGCCGTTGTACCCGAGAACGGAGTCGTCGTCGTTGTCATCATCATCATCATCATCATTATCATCATCAGCCATTCGTGATCATTCGTCATCGGGGACGAGGCGCAAGTTCGTAATAACCCCGAGCTCCGGCGAGCCCGCGCCCGAGAGCTCGGCGGTAACCACTCGAGTCGAGGGGAGCAGATCATCCCGGGGGGAGGCACCTGAAACCGCGTCCGGCTACCTTAGGGGCTTCTTTGAGCACGCGCTCACGCGACTCTCCGAGCAGATCGTGCTTCAGCTCTTCTGAGCGCCGACCCGCTCGATCCGTCAATCGATCCACTTCCCACGGGGGGGGGGGAGGGGGGAACAGCTCCGTTCGGCAGTCATCGCGGGATCGCTCGATCGGTCGGCCAATTAATTTTAAAGCCGCGACGACGGCCTCCCACAGTCCCTTCCTTGGCTTCTCTCTCTCTCTCTCTCTCTCTCTCTCTCTCTCCGAGAGCTCGTTAATTAGCCGATCGAGCGATCCCGTGACTTGGATGGACTTGGCTGCTGCTAAAGCGCGCGCGCTCTATCGAATTCACGGCTTCGTCGGGCCTCGGTGTGGCATGGGTTATTGGGGGTTATTGGGGGTTATTGGGGGTTATTGGGGTTGGGGGGAGGGTAGTGGGTAGCCAATGCACGGGGGCTTTCAATGACCCGAGCGCTCATTATGCCGCGCGTACAGCCATTCCCTGCTCCATTAACCGTGTCTGTCTGTGTTTTTGTGGCTGGCTTAGGTCACAGAACGCGCACGTGATGCCGGTCTTGCCCAAGAGCCCGGTTCCACCTCCGCTCGACGATACGGATTACACGAGTTCCCTGGCACCGCCCTCGCAGTACGCACCGGCCCACGACCACTACGATGACGTGCGCGAGGAGAGATACTACCTGTCCCAGGTTTGCTACTTCTTCTTCTTCTTCTTCTTCTTCCTCATTTTCTTCTTTTTCTTCGCCGTCATCGTCACTTTCACCATCCGTCCCCGTCCCCTCCGCGCCCAACTCGCGATTTACGCTTTAACGCGAAGCCGACAGATCTCACGGGGGTTGCCGCGGAAAGCTCCCCGGGCTTTAATTAGAAAATCGACAATCACGGGACAAACCGTTAGTTCCGCTTCACCAACTTTTTACGCTCAATACAAATTTTGTCACCTCGCTATTATACAAATACGTAAAATAAATTGTGAACTATTATATATATATAAAAAAAAATGTTTCTTCGATTTTTATTGATGCGAATAAAATTACTTTATTTAATAATAAGCATTTGCCGTTTACAACAAGCAGTTGTGTAATATAGTTTTTTTTTAATCCCCCCACCCCTCCCCCCCAAAAAATAACCACGACGTCGATTATTATTATTGTCGCGAACTTTCCAATTTTCCCCCTGATTGTGACCGGTGCGAACCCGCCGGTAGCGCAGCTCTGGATCCGCGAGATCCTTCACAAGCATTAGATAATTCTCCCGACTTTAGCCAATAACATCGATCTTTCCTAAATCGGTATAACACGTCGACGTCGACACCTACACGCGCACACGTATTTATTACTGATTGAGATAACAACAACAAAAAAAAAAAAAAAAAAAAAAAAAAAAAACGAAGACCTTTTAATAAATTTATTACGGATCATTATTGTGATTTACGCGTAAGCGACGTCTGTATGTTTAATGATGCATTAAGATCGCGATCTAAGAGCGAATTGGGAATCGCCCGTTTACCAATGTTTAAATCATTTATTCCTGGCCTTTGAATGTTATCCGGGTCTGAGCCGTGCCGGGTCAGCAGCTCGCTCTGTAATTTATTAGCTGAGAATTCGAGTATACCCATTTCAATTCGAGATACGTATTAGAGAGTCGTTACTACAAACAACGGCCTCGTAAAATCCATAATTTATACGTTTCCTTATTATAAGTGCGCCCCCCCCCCCCCGTTATCGTCCGCTCCATTATGAACCATCAACAGCGATTCCATTATTACGATACTTAAATGCGCGTGTGGGTGTGTGGGTGTGCGTGCGCGCTTGCGTAAATGCAAAAACGTCAACAACTACGGTCGACAATCGTATATAGCCGTCGAAATTGGCTATTGACTCGCGGATATCGATACGTCGCCGGCATTGCAAAATCATTTAGCGGCATTGACGATTATCAAGCGATTTTCAATTAATCCGCATTTAAACGCCTGCCACCGATCGATACCCGCGGATCGTTATTTCATCGGGAGCTCGTTCTTTATCTTCTTTATTGGGAGCCAAGGCATATTGGCAAGGCATTGGCAAAGCGAGCGCTCGTGGATTTAATGGACAATTGCGTGCGTGCGTGCGTGCGTGCGTGCGATCGATTTATTAGGCGAGCCTGACAATGAATCGAGAGCAGAAGAGGACTTTCCCGCTCCGTTGCCTCGCCATTAAGTAAAACTGTCTATATCCCTGCTCGGCCCATCATTGTATTTATAAATGTGTGCGCGTACTGCGCGTACTGCGTGTACTGCGTGTACTGCGTGGGGAGGAGTGAAGCCAGAAGCTTCTTGTTGTTCCGTTGCTTAAAAATAAAAGATAGTGTTAACGTAAGAGCGGCTCGCCGGGTTCGCACGGCTTTAATCAAGATGTTGAAGATAATTATTGACTTCCGGGGTATGCGCCGTTAGGACGCGTTGTCGCGTAATTACGTGCTTGAGTCGTTGAGAAGTCGCGGAGGAGAGAAGGGGAGCAGCGACGAAACACGTGCCACTAAATCATTCGGAAGCTGCGTGGAGCCGAGCGATCGGAGTAGGAGACGCGAGACGGTGGTGGTGGTGGGAAGGAGGGGGGGACGAGGAGCGTATTTTCGTTGGCTTGTCGTGTTACGAAAACCGCGCGCTCGATGGCAAATAATACTGGAAAGACTCTGGTTCTCGTAGCGTAGCGAATGCGGCCGGCTGCGAGGGAGGGAGGGGGGTGTAGGGTAGGAGAGATTCCCGAAGAAATAAAAGCAACGGGACGGAGAAATGGGATCGAAGGTTCGATTCTTCTATAAATATCACGTTCGCGCGTACGCAATGAAGAATAACCGATACGTTGTACGGGATCCCGCGATCCCGCGATCCCGCGATCCCGTTACGATGATACTTTGGCCTTTCCCGTACGAGCGCGTCTCGGTATTGGTAAGGGTACGAAGGGCCCCGGTGCTTACGGTCAAATCACGCGACGTGGCCAAACGATCGCAGCTCAAGAATTTAATATTGACAAAAAGATGAAGTAGAAGAAGAAGAAGAAGAAGAAGAAGAAGATGAAGAAGAAGAAGAAGAAGAAAAGGAAAGAAACGAGGGTGAAGGAGGGGAGGGAGGGAAATGATATTAAGACGCGCGAGGTGGGAGGGGAGTGGGGGGGCGGGGCGGAAGAGATCGTTAATTTTGGATCTCGGATGGAGTCGGAAGGTTGTAAGAGTAATAATTAATGCTTTGAAGCGAGTGAGCCAAGTTTGCGTGCGGAGTCACGGATTTAATGATCATATAATGATTTGGCTGGACGTGTAAGCGTGCAAGGGTAGCAAATGATGGAGAAGCCAAGGTAAAAGCCAACTCGATGGTAATAAAGAGACAGAGAGAGAGAGAGAGAGAGGGGGGGGGAATAATGGGAGATAAGGTCGCGGAGGAGCGGTTATTGGGGTGGAAGGAGTGGGGCTCGATGATCCGCTTGGCCAAGTAACACGATATCTCGATCCATTCCAAAATTATCCGGTGACCGTTCGGCTTGTTTACCAGCAACGACAACCAACCAGATACTCGTCGGGGTAGAATCGTCGGCGGGGAGAGGGAGGATCATTACGTTTTTCCGTCGTCGGGGTCGTCGGGGATGGAGCTGGCTGGCTGGCTGGCTGGTTGGTTGGCGAAGGTCGCCGTCGTCACCTGGCCGTCGTGCGGGGCTTGGGGCTTGGGGCAGGGAGGAAGAGGGAGTATCGCGCGGCACGCGCGTCGGACACGGGGGTGGCGGTGACGGTGACGTTGGTGGGGGTGGGGGCGGTTCGGGCAGGCCAGGGCAGGGCAGAGCAGGGCAGGGCAGGGCAGGGCAGGGCTGGGCAGAGCAGAGCAGAGCAGAGCAGAGCAGAGGAGGGCAGGGCAGGGCAAGTGGGGCACCGCGAAGGCGGGGAGGTGCGCGCGCCCCAACGGAAAAACGTAGGAGTGGAGGCGTCGCTAGATATCTCGGCTGGTCCTTAACGCTTGGAGAACGTGGCGGTGTTTAGTGTCCGTCCGCGCATCAATCGAGTCAGTTGAGAGACAGCGACCGGAGGCCCCAGTGGTGCGCCCCGGATACGAGAAGCTAATCGCGACCCGAAGCGAGCTTAAGCCGGCTCAGCCCTCCTTCCCCGCTCCGAGCTTTCACGCGCCAAAGTCGCGAAAGTTACGCGAAGTGCTACGCCAGACAAGAAGGAAGATGCCCTCCTACCGCAGATCCTTCACTAGCAGCTGCTACACCCATCCCCTGGCCGAAAGGGAGAACGAACCCCCGGAGGGAGTCGTCTACTGGGTAGGCCCATTAACCTGCCGCTCGGCCTCGAGCCTCCGGCTGGCTTCGGGGGGGTGGGGGCTCCAGGAGCAGGGCTCCGCTCGCTTAACGCTCTAGCGCCTCGATAGCCGAGAGATCGAGCCCGAGGCTCTATTTTCGTCCGGGTTTCGCGGGGCCTTCGACTATTTCGGCTATCCCCCCCCCAACCCCCCGCGCTCCGCTCCACCCCGCTGCCGCCACCGTGCCCGACCATCGCTACCGTTCTCTCTCTCTCTCTCTCTCTATCTCTCTATCCCGCGCTCCGTGTCGTCATCAAGGACCTAAGCCGACGCTACGACAGCTACGCCGAGGCCTGCCCTTGCCGACCTTGAGCCCTGCCCCTAGCCCCTCTGTCCGCTATTCCCTGCCACCGCCCGTCCATCTCAATAACATGACCCCGCGCATACGTAACCGATGGATCGCACGTCCCGCTCTCTAGGGTCTCCTCGGTCGATGTATTTTTAGCCGTTTAACGTTATTTACGAAGTCAGGCATTGTTTTGCGAAGGTATAAAGAAGAAGAAGAAGAGGAAGATGAGGAGGAGGAGGAGGAAGATGAGAAAGTCGTGGAAGAAGGAGGAGGAGGTGGAGGAGGAGAAGGTGGAGAAGAAAAAAGTTGGGGTTGTTGGGGAGGGGGGGGTGATAGGTCGCATGGGCCTTAAGGGGAATAAAGGTCCCCTTAAGAGGGGTCCGTCGAAGCGACGATAGCGTAAGAAGCGAAAGCGTCAGGGCCCCTAGAGCCCAGGTCCGCGTAATTTATTTTAGATCCGCGGCAATCCGTTTTTGCGGATAAAAATACGAGCCATTCTAAAATAATCTTGCATAACTGGAGATGGATTTTCGCGGTGATACGGCTTTTAAAAGCGGCTCGGGTAAAAATAGCGGAGACCTGGCCGATCGGGGCGCGCGTCCATAAAAATTTTATTCGCAAGGCTCTCTCTTCCCCCTCCCCACCCCACCCCCAATATTCCCAATGGCCGTCGGCCTGTATAGCGTCAGAGAGCCGCGATCCCCTTATTTCGGGACTCGGACGTTATATTGCAAGGTTACGTGCATTTCAATGCTACTTCCGGCAAGCAGGGGGGGGGCATACCGTGGCAGGCCATACATCCCTTTTCCCTTCCCCTCTGCCAGCCAGTCCTACGGGATGATAAGCGAGCCTGCTTCATCCTTCATCCTCGTTATTATTACGATTCGATCGAGGCTCGGCCGAAGCTACGCACCATTTATCCCAATGACGTACCGAGCTCCATTGACTTTTGGATCTCTCTCTCCTCTCTCTCTCTCTCCCCCTCTCTTGCGTTACTCCAATAATCGCGCGTAATGACTCACACTACTTAGGAGCAGCCGTAAAACGTATTGCGGACGATTATGTTTCCGCGTGATTTAATCCATAAATAAAGGCTACGAATGTCCGCGAGCGAGCCATTGAATAGATAAATAAATGAATAAATAAATAAATGAACAAATGGATGGATGGATGGATGGATGAATGAAGGAAGAAGCAGAGAGCTGACACGAAGGATTTTGTAAATTTAGAGAAAATTGAAAGGCCGACGGAGTTGGGCTTACGAAATCGGGCGCTCGGCCCCCCGAGATTTATAGTCGCTGACCCCAAAACCATCGGCGGATGGTTTCGTATCTGGATTTCACGTGGCGCTGGTGACATTGGCCCATTATGCTTGGCTCGAGGAGCGCGAAAATAATCGGTTGGGCAGGGGGGCGATAAAAGAGTCTGCGGGGTGGCTCGGGGCAGCGGGGGTAGCGAGAGAAGCCGGGATGCAAGATGCGAGAGAACGGGAGAATAAATGGTCCATAAGCGCAGGAGTATAAATAGTCGATCTTAAGAAACGACGACGTTGAGATTGTCTCGGTCCGGGTGGCTCGACCGATGCCAATGTACGAAACTATGACAAATAGGGATTATCGGCCTTCGGCAGGGAGGGGCTCCTCGGCACACCCAGGCGCCGTACGATATTTTTGGAGCGTCGCCGGCAGATTATTATCATTATCATTATCATTATTATTAATTGGGCCGATTTAGCGAGCCCGCGCTCCACCCCCTCCCGTCTCCCGCCTCCCACCTCCTTCGCCATGATTTTATTGACAGGCTTGGCGTTACGAATCCCAATAACCTCGTTGATATTTCCCTTCGCCTCCCTCTCCCCGTCGAAGAATCTCTACGCGGCCGAGTCTACGGATAGACAGACGTGTTATGGAGGACGTAGCGATAAGGGTCGCGGAGAGGGGAGGATGACTTTGTCCGCTGGAAACCCATTGACTAACCGTCGACCGAAACCCCGATTAATCCCATCATTCAAACTGCACGGGAAAGTAAACCGCCCATTGCTTATATGCCTGCCCCTGCCCCTGCCCCTGCCTGCCCCACCCCCCCGTCCCCAATAATAAAATAATGTTGATTCGACGAATAAATGAAAGGACGGTTGATTTGGTTTCAGCCATACCGAACGACGCCCCTCGTCCTACCCGGGGCCAAGGTCAAGAAGGAAATGCCAATCAACGAGTGCTACCTTCGCCACCATCCGAACCCAATGGTCAGGTCATCACCGCGACAATACGAGTTCTTAAGTCCCGAGGTCGCGATGAAGCAGAAAGTACGTACATTCAAATATCAGATCAGGCCGGTCGTCCAGGAGATCAGAATCGAGTAGAGACCGCGATCGCGATCGCGATCGTCATCACCGCCCCCCCCCGCGCGTCTCTCCCTTATTTATCTCATCTCTCTTTCCATCTATTTATTTATCTACGTATCTATCCTCTATATCTAATCTAATGTATGCATATGTATATATATATATGTTCGTGGTCGGCACCACGTACCCCCGTGCCGCTCGATATTTCGGTATTCCCGTCGGTTACGTAGGACGTCGAGCTTGTGCCGGTGAGCGTTACGTAAGCAGCCTCGATAAGAGACGTGAATTGCCTGGAAATAGGAGCTAATCTAATGTCATAACACGTGAAATGTATGCCATAGGTGGCGGAATCCGTACTTCAGAGATGTCTGAGCCCTAACGACTTGCCCAAGGTTTGCAAAACCCATAGACATACAATTATACTTTTTTATAATTAAGCTTAAGGCTTGAATAACACGGGCGAGGAGCGAGCCGCTCTCTCTCTCTCTCTCTCTCTCTCTCTGGCCCCGCTGACTTGAGCGCCGCTATTTTTAAACGCCGCCGTTTCATGTCGATTTCCCCCCCCCCCCCCCCCTCCCGCATACTCTTGTATCGAGCCGCGCGAGCTCCGCCGGCTGACTTAATAACAGCAACAAGAAGCGTATGCGGCGAAGGCTATTAATGAAAGGCCGATTAATAACGGCGAGGGCGCCCAGGTGCCAAGAGACGACCCCCTCGACGTTTACTCTCAGAAAATCTTGTCTTATTATTATAATCCGTTGCTTATTGGAAACCGGCTAATTCCCGGCCGATCGAACCGAACGCGCTCGGCTTAATCCTTTGCCTTAAGGTTGCGCACAGCAGGAGGATGAAGTGAATCAGCCTCGTGGTGATCTATGGATCGGAGGACACAACGTGGACGAGCCGATGCGAGACCAGCCTCGCTTGATTGCCATTCGTTTCAGGGTGGTGAGGGGGCGGGGGCGGGTAGAGGGAAGGCCGCAGCAGGAGGCGTCGCACCTACCTGAGCCACCGCAGCGGGGCATTTGTATCGCATGCATTATAAAACTTGGCTAAGCTCAAAAATAGCAGAGCAGAGCATCGCGTGCGCCGATTACTCGAGCGCCGAATGAATTTATTATTTTGTTTTGTTGCGTGGATTTTCGCTACGCCCGCTTTCCCGAGCCAAATTGCACTAAATAAACCAAATCAACTGCACATATATATATATATATTAATTAATAAACAAATAAATAAATAAATAAATATATAAATAAATACATACAAGTACTAATGGAAACGAAGGAAGGATGGTGGTGGAGGAGGAGGAGGAGGAGGAGGAGGTGAAAAAAAAAAAAAAAAAAAAAAAGAAACAAGTTATTGTCGAATGACGAAAAATATACCACAAGTAACGCCACTAATAACGATCACAGGACGGACGAACTACCGATTGAACAGCGAATGCTTCAATAATCCCTTATTATAGCTTTCCTATCTTATAACGATAAGCATAACGAGCCGCGCTCGTTATTGAAATTAATAGCTTGACTTTATAGACACCGATCTCCCTCATATTCTTTTTCCGGCAGGTTGTACCTATGCAATTCAATTCGCCAGTCGGTCTCTACTCTGAACAAAATATATCGGACACTTTAAGAGGCCAGGCCTCGGCCATCCCGTAAGTAAATCAACCTCGCCATCGCTAAATACCAATAACCCCCCAATAACCCCACCCGCCCCCCCTCCCTCCCATATCCTCCTACAATATCCTACAATACCCTACCGTACCCTACCGTACCCTACCGCACCCTCGCCACCAATCGCTTTTATTACAATTCTCTATTGATAAGCTCGTGGTCTTAAAGAATCTAAAATATCCACGAGCCTGCATATATTTACGTCACGTTACATAAATTAACGAATTATCGATCATTGGCTTACTACGACTAAGAAATAATAGCGACACCCATTATTATTACGGTCGCCATTATTTATATCACCGTCACTCTTTATATCACTTGTAAATATATTCTCGAGCACTATTGGCTTCGCTCCCTCCCTCCCTCCCTCCCACTCAATTTAATTCTTAATCTGCAGCAATAATGATCTAGAGAAGCACGCAGCTGCTCTGCGTAATCGCCACGGCTGCACTTTAACGCTTCGCTCTGCTTATTTACGTAGATATTTATTGCGCGCATGTGTCAGAGTAGAAAGGAACGCGATTACGATTCAAATTTCCCGCGCTCGCTCACGGCCCGGGAGGAAAAATCATCATTGAAGCGCTGAATCTCACTTTCGTGCGGGAACTCCGATCGCACGGCAATAACCGATACGAGGATTCTTACGCTCCTACGTGTCCCTACGTTAAATTTACGATATATTTTTTTTTATAAGGACTCCCGGAAACGTCCGATTGCCGATGTCGCTTGATGCACAAGAGCATATTCGAAACGAGCGTTACGGGCAAATTTGATTACTTGGTGGTACGCGGGGCTCGGGATAAATCGGGTGGCTTTGGTTTTTCATCTCTATTATCTATTTCTCACTCTCTCCCTTCCTCTCTCTCTTTATCTGTTCAATTCCGTTATAAATCGAAGCATTTGCTTAAGAGGGGAAGGAAAGGAAAGTTGAGGAGCTCGAGGATAATTTATGGATCACGGTGTCGCCACATTAACGTTGCGTGCATATAATAAAGAACAAAGAACAAAAGAACAAAAGAACAAAAGAATAAAAGAATAAAAGAATAAATAGATAGAAAAAAAAGGGGGAAACGAATGGGAAAGCCATAGATTTTTTTAGCTGCGGAGCTGCGGATGGGGTAAGGATAAGGATAACGGCGAGGCCTTAAAAAATTGACCAGAGCTCTTTGTTTATGTTTCCAGCATTTTCATAGACTTTTCATTCGTGAAACAGAAACAGGAAATCGAGGAGCAAGCGAGACGTATGAAAGAACAGGCACGAGCCGCCGCAGCAAACAACGTCTGGCCGCAATTCAATAAGCCCAATTATTAAACTATTTATTTATTAGCTCGCTCCTCCTCTAGATACATACGTATACATATACATACGTACGTGCGTGTATATATGTATATGTATATCTTTCTCTTGTCGCGGTGTTTTTAAGCACGGCCCTCTCTACACACCGACTCTCGTGAACTCGATCGATAATGATTGAAAAATCGCTTGAACGGTATTTGACTCCGTAATTTAACCCCCCGCCCCGATAACCCCAATAACCCCAATAACCCCCGTAAAATCTCGACTCTCGACCTCCGCCCGACCGTTGGTCCTTGTTTTTTTTGAGCACGAAATAACGAAATAATGAATTCACAATGAATGAAAGATGAAGCGCGCTAACGGCAATTTAGCAAGTTTTACCTCTAAAGGTTGCACGAGCCGCTCTTGTTGCACCCCCCCACCGCCCCCAAAAAAAACAGCAACGATAGGAAGAACAGGAAGAAAAAAGAGCAGAACAAAACGATACATTGCATGCATGCATCGCGCCACGATTCCTGTACAGATAATTTTCACAAAAATTATCGATTGACTAACCCCCCCAGGCACGGACGACTTATGTACATATCCATCGTTGTGAATAATATTAATATTACTAATATTAATAATGATAATGCTAAGGAACGTGAATCGAGCGCCGACGGGAGGCAACTGGGGCCGAAGTAACCGAAATCGCGATATCGCAAACGTCATGTTGCACGTACGTAGTCGGCACCCCGCTTACCTAATTACATCCACTGTCCTTTCATCGCAAGCGCAAACAATTAGTATAGTGCATGTAGTAGAAAAAAAAAGCCAATAAGTCGATCCGATCCATCGGACGAGTTGAACGAAAAAAGTAACGGCAACAAGAGGAGCAGCGGCGGTGGCTGTAACAGCATCAGCAGCGGCATCAGTAGCAGCAGCATCAGTAGCAGGAGCAGCAGCAGCACGAGTCATTGAAACGAGAGAGACGAAATGGTCAAAAGCGCGTTGAGCGATCCAGCGAGGAATCCAGGCTCTTCAGTAACAGCCAGAGTTAACATTACTAAAGTCTTAGATGCACACGTTGTTTATAACAATTACGTAGAGCGGATGCGTTGGAGCGTCGGCCGCACTCACCTCAACGAATTAACAAGGATCATAATCACGTACTAAAACTTAAAGAGAGTGCATCATCATCATCATCATCATCATCGTCGTCATCGTCGTCATAATCGTTATAATCGTCATCATATCATAATCGTTATAATCATCATCATTATCATAATCGCCGTCGTCGTCGTCGTCGTCGTCGTCGTCGTCGTCGTCGTCATCATCATCATCATCACGAACGTGTCATCATTACAATAATCGCAGGCATCATAATACGGCTTAGCGCGACCATATGTACATAAAATCACGGGAGAATATGAATTACGCAGTAAGAAGCCCGGCAAGTTTGATCCGAACATGAGCGAGGCATACAAGGCGCTCCAGGAGGAGAGCTACGGCAACGATTACCAGCAGCGATGCAACCAGCCGACGCGCCAAGGCTATTTCTCCCCGCAGAACAGAGCCAGGCAAAACAGAGTAAGATTCGTCAATTAGCCAGAGTAAGGTTTTGACATATCTCCTTTAGATTTAGATTTAAATGATCCACTAACAAGTCCGCGCCGATATCGGGGGGCTCGCTGAGGTCGACGGCGCGTGACGTGCTGGACACGGCACCCACACGCGGACCCGTTAAAGTCAATTCGTTCATTACGGCCGAGCGCCACCGATCCATTTGTCGTCCAAGCACGTCGTCCACGCGTGCGTCCCGGCCTCAACGACCTAAGCCTATTACCGCGCACGCGGCTTTTCCTCTCTCTCTCTCGGTCTCTTTCTACTCTCGGTACCACCACCCCCTCCCCCCTCACCACCACCGACAGGTTGTTTAAAAAAAAAAACTCATTCCCCACCGTATTCTCAATAAATGCATGCGCCCGTGTGAAAAGATGCAGGAGATGCATCGCGAAGGTCAACTCGAGTGGGGGAGACCGAAGTCGGGAGCTGCGTCCAAAACGTCTCGTATCCTCATAGCCGCGACTCGCGAGTCTTGGTTAATCCGCCCGGGACGGTCTATAGCCGTATTGGCCAATCGGATTCTGTGTCAAACTCTCGCGGGGTCGAGACACGACTGTCGGCCCGACCGAGTTTATGAAAAATCAAGGGGACCTTGGGGGGGGGGTGGAAAGGAAAGATTGAGGGCACCGGGATTCCCGGCGACGATCCCCGCAGTCTCCAAGTCTTTACTTTGTTATTCCGGTTATTCGGGTTATTATAATTATTCCGTAACTGAGAAGCGCGAGTTTGTGTTTTCGATATCCGAGTTTTCCGAGTTTTCCGAGTTTTCCGAGAAGATCCGCCGCGCCGCGAAATAACGTAAAGTAACGTAAGAGAGCCGGAGCCCCGGGTTTATTATACGGAGTCCTCCGTAGGAAGGGGGGGGACGACGACGACGACGACGACGTCCTTAGGCGCAGCTCGCTCAAGAGGAGGAAAAGCTTTCGTCGATCGTTGTATAAGAATATTTATTATTAAAATCGTTGGCCGGATTCGTGGCTCGTAGGCCGTGGGGGACCTCCGCCCCCACCTCCTCGGCTAACGAGTTTGATGGCTACGGGGGAGGGGGAGTGGGGTTGAAGCGGCGCACGAGAGCCACGAATCCGGCAGCCAATCGGTTTTACACAACGACTTTCTTTCTTTTTTTTTTTTTTTATTATTATTATTATTATTATTATTATTATCTTTAACATGAGATATTAAAATTTTGTGAATCGCAGCCCGCTCCGTTCCGGCCAAAGAGTCCCATTGTAAGTACCCGAGAGCAGCTTGCCGTTGCTCCTGAAATGCATAATTTCAGGTGGCCCCCTCCCCCCACCTGATCAGTGGAGCCCAATAACCTTTCACTCGGCCAATTTCTTTGCAGGTCAACGTAGTAGATAGCGATGGCGATCCAATACATCAAAGCAATAGCTTCAGAAGAGTCATGTACAGCGTACTTGGGGAAACGGATTATTAACGGAGGAGGAAAAGATTTCATACACGTTTTTACTTAAGCGACTTGATCAAATTTTAATAACAATAACGGACCCATTATTATCTACCCAAGACGCCCATCAGCCGAAAACAACTACCAAACAGCAACCACGAACGAAACCTTCAACCTTCTCGTCGCCGCTGCTGCTGTTGTCGTTGTCGTTGTTGTCGCTGTTGTTGTTGTCGTTGTCGTTGTCGTCGTCGTTGTTGTTGTTCTTGTTATTATTAATAATAATTAGTAATTATTAATTATAACGAAACGTTAATTAATTAATTAAAAAAAAACAAAACAAAACAAAAAAAAAATGCAAATCAACTTTGGAATTTTATATTATAATTTACACGCGATCGGACCCGTTCGTTTAGTTTCTTCCGTTTTTACATAGTCAGTCGATAACTCTGTGTTAGTTCCCATGTACTTATTATCGAGCGATAAAATATAAAATACAAAATACAAAAGTAAAAAGTAAAAAGGCTTAAAGCAAAATTCTAATTATTAAGACGATGTTAAAAATGCTTTTTGAAACGAGTCGCTTGTCGAGCAATAACTTACCGACTCGTGCGCGCGCATGCTTATTTATGTATATATGTTATAATAAGACTATTTGAAATGAAACTATTATAAGATTCAACGTAAATAAATGGATTAACACGAAAGTCCCGAGTTTCATTGACCCGACAATAGCCGTAGGAATAATTCCTTCCCCCAGCGGATGGCGATCCCACGAGTATTGGGGGGAGTGCGGAAGGGGGTGAGGGGTTCAAGTAAAGTTAAACAATGTCGCTGAAACATTAAGTTGGTGGAAGATATAATTTAATTGCATATTTAATTAACTACAATGAAGTGCAATGTAAATTCATTTGTTCATTTCCTTAAATCAATAAAATATAATTTATTACCTAATTAAACATTCAACGTTTACCAACTGATAATTAGCTACTTTTTTTTATTATTTCTTTTCCTTTCTTTACTTTTCTTTACTTTTCTTTTCTTTTCTTTTCCTTTCCTTTCTTTTCTTTTCTTTTCTTTTTATATACTAGTCTGCTTAAGTATGTATTGCACGCGGTCGACAGTATCGACGGTGCATAAAACAGCACGTAACATATCGGACATAAAATATCTATTAATAAATTATCGCTGAGGATGTCAGTATTAAAATTACTCCGACTTCGCTCGTTAAATCACATCTAGTTCCCGCCAGAAATGACAAACAATTCTGTCGCAGCGCCACTACGCGTACTTTCACTCTAATTTTATTTATACATTCTCTCTGCTCCCTTTAACTTTTTTTCTATTTAGTTTATCCCTGCAGTTGCCGTGCGTCCATGATTATATATGCTTTACGATCGATTCTCTATTTGGTGCAGTTTCTCTACGAATGTTACGCGTACGATCCCTAAAGGAAACAAGACCTTATGAATTATAAGGGACGTGTGCACATTACGAAATACTGTCCTTCCTTTAAACTATGCTGTGTCCAATATTCAATAGCCCTTTCGAATTAAATAAATATTAAAACGTACATTGCATTTATCATCTGATCCACTCCTCCTGCTCGCATTATACATACACGTACAGCCACGGATATTGTCCAATACGCGCGCATGTACATACGAAATAAATATAAATATAGACAAAGGAACGCCATCGAGGGCTCGAATATATTTATATGTATTTATTTTTCTTTATGACCACTGTTATTTATTTATTATTTATTTATTTTTTTTTTTTTAGGCTAATGCCGTTATAGCACTCAGCGATCGGCCAATCGTTTGAATTTTTAAGAATTCTAATCCGACGACGGTCGTAAGAAAGAAAAGAAGAAGAAGAAAAGAAGAAGAAAAGAAGAAGAAAAGAAGAAGAAAAAAAGAAGACGAAAATTGAAACGATTGGTGAGCCCCTTCGTCCCCTTCTTTCTATTTTATAGAAAAAGTTTTTCTTCGACATTGGCTCCAATGTTAAGCGAAGAATCTCCTAGTGTAACGGAATCGTGTGCACGCTCAAGCGCATCCATCTTACAAGCTCAGCGTTTAAATTTATAATAATACTTTAGTACATAGTGCTTTTCATTATACTTTCGTTCGCGAAATCGCTTCAGCTCAAGGCTACGCGGCGGAATAAAGTAGAGCTTCGCGCGTGACTTCCATTCCCTCGATGCCAGTGAGTGAGAAACCCGAGCGCTCGGCCACACACACACACACGACAATCCATATTAATCATAATACAGCAATTACAATCGATCCCCTTCGACAACTCAGCATTTACAATTAATACAGCTCAATAAAAAGTATAGAAATTGGCTTAAAGCATGGCTGGCTGGCATGGCTGGCTGACATTGCTGGTACTGCTGGTACTGCTGGTACTGCTGGTACTGCTACTTACATCCGAGGCGCTCGACGATTTAAAAGAATAATTACAATAATGAGTGGCGGTTTCATTAGAAAATGATTAAAATATTTTATAGCGCGGCCGATTACCGTATTAACATTAGGACTGACGAGAAGGATAATAAATAAATTTGGTTTTTATACAAATCTACGAATGAGTTAAACGTTAAAGGAGTCGTCGAACAGTTGCTTCAATTCTTTGAGATGCTGCATTTTACTGCCGGTGGCCGGTGACGCTGCCACGGGACGGCCAGCGTACCTGAAACCAAGCGAACCTCCAATTATTAATTTGCCACCCTCGCTCCGGCTACCTCGGCATAACGCCAATTATGTGACGGTAGACTTAGGAATAAAGGGTACAGAGAGACGGGGAGAGAGAGAGAGGGGAGAGGGAGAGCGGGCGACGTTATTACGAGAGAGAGAGAGAGAGTGATGTTATTACCTAAGAATTTGTGCTTTTGGTTTTAGCGGTTCAGTTATATTTGTTTCGGTAGGAGCAGTTGCTTTTGCAGATTTCGACGAAGAGAACCAGCTATTGAACCATCCTCCGTCTTTACCTTTTGCACTCGCAATACTGTAACATGGCCCAAATCTTTTACTCGAGGCAGTCATTTACATTTATTTATTTATTTATTTATTTATCAATTAATTAATTTATCAATTCATTCGTTTATTCGTTTATTCGTCCGTTTTTCTTATTCCTTATTATTATTGCAGACGAGTCGTACAACAAAAAAAAGGAATGAGAACAATAAAAAAATAAAAAAATAAAAAAATAAAAATAAAAAAATCTCTTAACCTTTCAGTCGTAAAAAATAGGGGCCATATTGACAGTATGGTTTAAGAAGTATTTTTAATAATACTACCAGCACAATACTATTTTCATGATTCGAAACGTGTACAGCTCGGCTCTTTTATACGTTGCAAAATGTACTTGTTTCGCAAAATTACAATAACTTCCAATGGGTTTTTTTTTTTTAACGAGCAAATAAATGCTAATTACATTTATATAGCATAGACGACACGCGAAGAGGGGAAATGAATGAATGAAAGAATGAAAGAAAGAAAGAAAGAAAGGAAGAAATAATGGAAAACACAAGTAGAAGAAACGAGTTGATGGAGAGAAAGGGCAACAGGTGTACGTACGTATTATATGTATTGTATCGCAATTGGAATAAGGTGTACTTACGAGACGGGCTTAGTGCCGTTAAGAGCCGTTTGGAATCTGGGCTGGATGTAAGCCCAGGCCCCTTGGTTCTTATGCTCCTCCTGGGCCCAAACTAATTCCGCATTGGGATACTTGGCCACCTCTTTCTTTATTAAATCGTAGGGGAACGGGGTGATCTGCAGCCAGCGACATGAAACAAAGTAACAGCGAAATAGAGTATGATGAGTGCGCTTAGGTAGCCAAGGTTGTTTATTATAAAACAACAACAACAACAACAACAAAAATCGGCTATCCGTACCTGTTCCACCCTGACAATGGCCACACTGTCGTCCATCTTTCTTTCCGCTCGGTTCTTCTTAAGGTCGTAGTAGATCTTGCCCGAGCAGAATAGCAGCCGCTTGACGTTGTTGGGATTCTGGGAGGCGACGCCCTCCTCGGGTATGACCCTTTGGAACTCGGTGCCTTCGAGCATCGAGTCGAAGCTCGAGCGTGCCTCGGGGTGCCGGAGCAGCGACTTGGGTGTCATTAGTATCAGGGGTTTGCGGAAGGGCAGCGCGATTTGTCGGCGAAGGATGTGGAAGAGATTGGCGGGCGTGCTGCAGTTGGCTACGATCCAGTTGATGTCGTGGAGCTGTCGCACCGCGAACTCCTCGCTCTCTGGTGGGAAGTAGTCCGGGTCGTCGGCTGACATTTGCAGGAACCTCTCGAGGCGGGCGCTCGAGTGCTCGGGGCCCTATTTCACGGATTAACGTTTAACAATATCATAATAACAATATCAACGGGCACGAAGGAGGGCAAGGTAAGTAAGTAAGGGATTCGCTCGACCCGGAGTAATTACCATTCCCTCGAGGCCGTGCGGCTGGAGCATAACGAGACCGGACTGTCTCACCCATTTCGCTTGGCCGCTACTGATGAACTGATCGATTATACACTGGGCCGTGTTGTTGAAGTCCCCGAACTGGGCCTCCCAAATGACTAGGGCATTGGGATTCGTCATCGAGTATCCGAGTTCGAACCCTAAGCCGCCCAGGGAATAAATAGCAAAAGGTTAATCGTTACAGTTTGTACGAGGCGGTGCTCGCCGAGGCCGGGAGCCGCGTCGCTTACCTAGGACACCGTATTCCGACAACGAGCTGTTGCAGACCGTGTAGGGTGCCTGGTCGGGATAGAGGTAGCAGAGCGGTCTGTAGGTCGCCTTGTCGACGGTCTGGTGATGCAGAACGTGATGTCTGTGAGAGAACGTTCCTCTCTCGACGTCCTGACCGGACAGCCTCACGTGGATACCTTCCTTGAGCAAGGAGCCGAATGCCATGGCCTCGCCAAGGGCCCAATCGATTTGACGGGACTCGACCATTTCCATGCGTGACTTGAGGATACGCTCGATACCTGGGGTGGGGGTGGGGGGAATTCCAAGGATATGAGTACCTGAGTCCCGAGTCCTCGGGATAATCGGCTATATAAAAAATGCTCACCCTTGTGGATGACGAATTCGGCAGCGTTGGGCGGGGGTGAGGAGAACTTCTTGCCAATGTGGAGCAGCGTATCCTCCTTGATACCCGTAGGCGAGGACTTGAGCGGGTCCTTGCCCTCGAAGAAGCCGGACCACGGGGAGTCCAGCCAATCCTTGTACTTGATGTGGGTCTCCTGCTTGGCGTTGTTGTACGCCTCCTCGCAGATCTTCTCGTACTTCTCGTGGACTTGCTGTCGAATTCACGTCGGTCGGGTAAGTAATTAATTAATACATGGAGGATACACGGAGGAGGATGGTGGGGGGAGAGTACCGTACCTTGACTTCCTCTTGCGTGACGACGCCCTCGTCGACGAGTTTCTTGGAGTAGAGCTCGATGGCCGGGGGCGTATTTTTGATCTTGCGATACATGAGAGGCTGAGTGAACATTGGCTCGTCGATCTCGTTGTGGCCGTTCCGCCTGTAGGACACGATGTCGATGACGACGTCCTTGTGGAAGGTGGATCTCCACTCGGCGGCGACCTTGCACACGTGCATAACTGCTTCCGGGTCGTCCGAGTTCACGTGGAAAATGGGGGCGTTGACAACGCGGGCAACGTCTACGGGGCACAGGCAACGGTCGTTTCAATCATCAGATAGATGGAGTTTTGGGGCGTCGCGAGGACTGTTAAAGAGTACAGTCGGTCGGCCGGGGCGGGGGGGAGGGGGCACTTTACCTGTACAGTAGGGCGAGGATCGCGAGTGCCTTGGATCAGTGGTGAAACCGATTTGATTGTTAACGACGATGTGGATGGTCCCGTGAGTCGTGTAGTCAGGCAAATCCGACAAGTGCATCGTCTCGAAAACGACGCCCTGACCGCAGAACGCAGCGTCACCGTGTAGCAGAATAGACATGACCTAAGGACAAAGGGTCAGCCGTTACCCGGATGCTTATAGCCTTTCAGACCAGACCAGACCAGACCAGACCAGACCAGACCAAAGGATCATTAGGAGCGAGGGGGTAGGGACGGCTATTACCTTTTTGCCTTCTCCGTCTCCACGGTAGAATTGCTCCGCACGGGTTTTGCCTTGGACTACGGGATCCGCGGCCTCCAGATGCGACGGGTTCGCCACCACGGCCAGACGTATGTTCTTGTTCGTGACGCGATTCAACCGCTCGATGTACGTTCCCAGATGGTATTTCACGTCTCCGGAACCCTATGCGTGTATATGTGCGTGTGTGTGTTAGAGAGAGAGAGAGAGAGGACAGAGCAGAGACAGTGTTGAACGATTCTGCTCGACAGAATACGGTGGGGAAGAGAATAACATCATGTACTTACGTCGTCTGCAGCTTCGAGTGCCGCGAATTGCGTGAATATCTGATTCAAGGGCTTACGGCAGACGTTGGCTAGGACGTTGAGACGACCTCTGTGGGGCATGCCCATGACGATCGACTCGACGCCGAGCTCCGTTGACTTATCAATAATTTGCTTCATCGCGGGTATGAGGATCTCGCAGCCCTCCAGACCGAATCTCTTCTCGGACGACCACTTGCGCGCCAAAAACGCCTCGAACCTACGTGCAGGGGACAGGGGGTGTCGCATGAGCTTCGGCTACGTTCCCATGGGAGTAAATGGGTGGGGTGGGGAGAGGCCCCAATGAAAAGTTACAAGAATAATTAATTACATCGTGGCCCGAGACAATCGGGCGAGGATCAAGCGCTTCTCGTCGTTATCGATCTCCATGATCTCCGGCGTTTCCATCTTCTGGCGGATCCAGTTGCACTGCTCCAGCGAGTTGATGAACATAAATTCGACGCCGATGTGCCGACAGTAGGTCGTTTCCAATCTCTTGAGGATCTCCCGCAGGGGCAGGGACTTTTCCTTGCCTCCGATGAAGGTCGTCGACGGCAACTTGAACACGCGATCCATATCCGATTCCTCTGTTTTTTTTTTTTTTTTTTTTTTTTTTTTCATTACGGAAAAACGTATATTAATCAATGCATTCGTAAAGGAGGACGCGATAAATCTATAATATGGCGTCAATGTCATGTCGTTTTAATTGTCACGCTTGATTTTTTTTTTTTTTATTACATTTTAATGATAGCCGTCGTTACACCTTTTTTAGTATTGAGTATCGGTGACCCACGGTCAACAACATTAACAACGAAAACAACGACAACGACAATAATAATAACAACGACAACGACAATAATAACAACGACAACGACAACAACATTAACAACAACGACATTAACAACGACCAGAATGGCAACGAAATTGTTTAAGAGAAATGTAGTTGTTTCGTTGCCATTCAGTTTTGTTATTTAGATATTATTTATTTAGAACTGATACTGAAAATGATCCTTATAATATGTTAATAATTTCAATCCCAAATGTACCAAATGTGGTCGCTCAAATCAACGAGTCATTCATTGTATATTATTATTACTTTAATACAATACAAAGTTAGTTTTATCAATTTCTACAAACTCTTTCCTTTCGCTTTTCATTATTATTTATTTATTTATTTATCTATTTATTTATTTACTTATTTATCTATACCATTTAAGCCTTTCAGCAAAATAGAGCAAAATACACGTACGTACGTCGTATAGCTCAATCGGGACTTGAATCCTACGGGGAGTCGTAATTTCAATGAAAATAATCGTATTTTTTTTTTCATGACAATCAATGTCGTAAACGTCTCTTAAAATTTTCTACTTCTTTACAGACATCTGATTTTTTAATTTTTTTACTGTATAAAAGCGAGCAACCCGACAGACAATCCGTTGATCCGTAGTACTGAAAGAGTTAAATACGCATACGTTTCGCATATTAATCTGACTGTTTCTCTGACCCTTTTCCTATCTGCACTTAACCCATGCATTCAATTATTAATGAAAATAATATAGGGGAAAAAAGAAGATCGTCAATCCTAAAAAAAAAACGTACCTTTTATGTAAATTGATCTCGCTTTACGTAAATATAAAAAAAAAAAAAAAATGGAGCAATGTAATGATATGGAACTTTGTAAATAACGTAAAAGACCTGATGAGAATTTAATATAAGACGGAATATAAAACGGAAAGCACAAGTACCTTGCACCGCTGTATCCTGAAATTTAAATCAGTCGATTCGAACGCGCCTTGTTATTCAAATAAACGAAGGCGTACGAGCCCGCTAATTAATCGCTAATTATTAGGTACGAAAATTGACGGGTCACGTTTACGAGGATTGACAGAAGAATAAACAGGTCTTTTACTCTTTAAAAGCAAGCGCGTTATCTATTTGAAAATGGAGCGCAATGTATAATTTGAATAAGAGAATGGCATTCCGCGTGACATAATAACGGGAATTATCTTTTAGTTTCAAATGATAGCGACACAAAGGAATACGTCAAGCATGTATGTTGTTAAACACATAAAGAGTAAAGGAAAACTAACGGAAAAAGTCGTTGAAGATTTCGTCTTATGATGCATGACCGTAAAACAGAAAACACATAAAAAAAAACACTCACGCAAACGCAGACACGCTCCCGCATTAGAAAACGTCTAATGCTTGGTAATGAGGGGGCGGGGGGCGGGGGGGAGGCATGTTAGTGCGTGGGTGCGTGCGTGCGTGCGTGTGGGTGGGTGCGTTCGAACGAGTCAGAAGGCACACAAGCACACGGGCACCGAAAGCTTGTTACTACGTTATCATGAGACTGCGATCCCTTACGATGCTCATCGACGATGGTTCTCCAAGCTAAGTTACTTATCCAAGTACGAAACGACGAGTCGGTTAGATAAAACCCAAGCACCCGCTATGCCACCTATAAGGAATAAATGAGACCGAGTACTCGATGGATGCTCCTTGGAACGAGAAGACGATATATATATATATATAAAAAAAAATGAAGAAAAAAAAAATAAAAACTAAAGTAAATAAAGCGAAATGTCAGATTGTTACTGGTATGTGTTGCGTAGAAGACTTGAATGAGGCTCGAATCGATGGAGAGGAGTTAAGCTCGTTAGATTTTAATGTTTTTTTTTTTTCATGGCTACATACTTTGTGTAAGAGCGGCTACTCGATATCGAAGGTCTTGCGAGTAAGTCCTACGCTTCTCTGTGGACATTAACCAAAATCAAGCTAAAAAGAAAACGGGCTGCTACCTTCCACTGCTTTAAAAATATATATAAAAAAAAAAAAAAAAAAAAAAAAAAAAAGAAATATAAGGTAGGGAGGGCATCGGGGAGATTTTAATTCCAACGTCTCGGTGTGGCGTACGCTCGCCTCAACCCTTTATTCTAACAATTGATAACGGACTCGTTATAAATAACGAGGAATTATGGGGTGGGGGGGGGGGGGGAAGAGCACTGAGTCGCCGTACGTCTGAAAAGCTCTCGGGGACTGGAACTTGAATTATACTTATAATTGCGCGTATTAAAATTCATATTTACGTAAAGTCGTACTGCGGACAAAAGTCATAAGCTATAACCGTTAGGTGTACAATAAAAAAAAAAAATACTGATTTGTGTATATATATATATATAGAGAGAGAGAGAGAGAGAGTACGTATGTAGCAATACGGGCTTAGAAATTGATAAAATTCAAGAAATAAATACTTTGTTCAACTAATGAGAGGGATTAAAAAAAAATAAGATTCGATAAAGTGTCGGGGATTATAAATAAGCTTTCAATAAGAAAAAGAAAAGATTGTTTACGTAAGTTGCAGACTCGGTTAAGATTAAAATTACGTTATACATTATACTTATAGCTATCTTCTCCGCTTATGCCGCAAAATGTTCAATTATTATAATAAAAGGTACCAATACAAAATTAATGAAGAACTGTGATTGTTGTAATTTTCACGAATTCATTGGAATACAAATATTTATACGTATTACGCGGTGCATATTGATGTATTGATATTTATAAATTGGCTTTGGCTACATTAGGACTCGAATGTTATTATTATCAATTGAACTTTTTTCCCCGTGATTTTCTCTCTGCGGAACAACAAAGTTAAGCAAGTCACGCGGATTTTCATTTATTTTCTCTCGTTATACTAAGAAATAATAACCCCATCAACGACAACGACGAAACAACGACAACGACAACGGCAACGACAACGACAACGACAACGACAACATTAACAATAACGATAACGATGTAAAATACAATTTCCTTGGTTCATTTGTTAAGGAGGATCGGAAGAGCTCCTCCTCCCGCGGTAAATAATTTCTTTATTACTTTTGTTTGTCTTTCTTATTAAAAGGAATATTAATTACCCTCTATTGTTCAGCTTACCAAATGAGTAATAATTATAGAGCAACTCTTGCGGATGCCTGTCATCGAGATCGGCGCTGTTGATGCCCAGCGGGTCCAATTTAGCGATATGGTGACCACGGATCTGTCAATTGGAAGGGCCGCATATTTTATCGGCCGTTATATAAACATTGCTTAGCTTTTACAATTATTATTTTACACAAAAAAATAAAAAAAAATAAATAAAAAAAAAAAAAAATAAAAAAAATTAACAAATAAAAAGAGCAGACGATGCTTTGTTTGTTAGATCATTAAAGAGATCTCTGTGAAGCGGACTGTCAACGGTGTCTCATCCACTTTCGTCAACACTACCACGTATCACGTCTACTGGCTTATATCATTTTAAGCTTAGCTTGCGCTCTACGTACGTTACGTTACGTTACGTTACGTTCTCCATCCATGTCAAATAATATTTCAATGCACTTTTTCAACGTGGAATTGTACACCGTCAAAGGTTCGCTGCTGGCTACACTCACTTTATTAAATCACTCGTGATTTAACATTCTTAACATTCTTAACATTCTTTATTACCGTATTACCGTCTCGCTCTCGTTTCCCGTTGCAATTCATTTACTCATCGTTTTCACAATTAATTTACTCAAAAGTGCTGACACGACGAGAACATATCGTTCCTCACCTAACACCTCCCCTCCCTCCCCGCCCCTCACCCCCCATGCGGCACAACATGGTTAAGGGTGTAAAGAGAAAAAAGAAAGTAAGAAAAAGAAAAAAAAGAAAGTAAAAAAAAAAAAAAAAAAGAAAAAGAAAAGAAAAGGCCCAATTTTCGTATTGAGTTTTACAGTTTCATTTCATTTTATTTAGCAAGTAATTATTGGGTAATACACAGGCTAGTACGGTCGATCACCTAACACCCCCATAAAAAAAAAAAAAAAAAAAAAAAAAAAGGAGAGAGAGAAAAGCAAGATCAACTAAAAACATAGTAAATCCATGCGATCGCCGAGATACATGCAATGGTAGCGTTAAAAGGTAATAATAACAATAATCATTATAATTAAATAAATAATTATTATATAATAATTATAAGCATGCGAGAGAGTTTGTATAAAAAAGGTATAAGTAAGTAAGTTAAGTAAGTTAAGTTAAGTAAGTTAAGTAAGTTAAGTATGTAAGTAAGTAAGTAAGTAAATAAATAAATGAAGTGATAATTGAACAAAAAAAAACAATATAACAAAGCGTCGTCAGAAACATTCAAAATATGCGTCTTACCTCCATGCTCATAATTTGGGACACAGATAATAAACATAACACAATTAAAGTTTTTTACAATATACGTAAAGATAGATCAACGTACGGAGCAAGTAACAAGATACATTGATTAATTGCTAAGGATTAACAAAAAAAAAAAAAAAAAAAAAAAAAACTTTAAAAGAAATTTTCAGTATCAGTAAAAAATCAATTTTGTACGAACGACTCTAAATTGTATTATGATGCGTTGAATAATATAAAGCATTGACAAAATAACAAGAGATTATTGTCTGTTGTCGGCTATTGTAAGGTCTATATATGCATATGCATGCGTATGCACGTATATGTATCGTGTAGATATGCTAGATATGCTAGATACACAGGCATACAGATATACAGGCGCACAGACAGGATATGCATATATACACGTATATGTATACAGATATGGTCGATTGTTGTATGTATGCGTGTTATATGTTTTTCATTATTTCTCATTATTATTATTATTATTATTATTATTATTATTATTATTAATTATTTCTTTTTTTTTTGTAGGGCTCGCTGTAAAGATTAAGTATTCGAAGGCAAGTGAAGGTGTGAAACGCGAGCGAACTCGAAGGTTCGCCGAGAGAATTAATAATGCGGCGATGTTAGATAATGGGCGGGGTGGGGTGGGGTAGGGTTGGGTGTGGGTGGGTGTACCGGTAATTAACGCATTAGGATTGCGGGTAATTGTTTAACGAAGCTACGGATGAGTGAATTTCAGCACCTTCACTGCTCGGACGGGGAAGGGGGCGAGGGTGCGTTTAGGTGGATGAGGGGCGGACGAGGGGCCAGTGATCGAGGGCGGGGATAGGATCATCTCGTCGGGATCATTAATAATTTCCTCTTTATGATAATGAACGTGATCGAAACCTTACCAAGCATATATTGTCGTAGAACTTGTTCCGGAGAGCCCTTCCGAGCCGCGTAATGTGTGTGTACCAAGTCAGTTCGCATGATACCCAATGGATCCAATTCGGCAACTAAGTGGCCTCGAGCCTATATACGAACGAACAACACCCACAGGGTAACCCCGTATATCAATAAATGCTGCTTTCATTCACTTTAAACTAGGAGCTGGTTAGAGAGTAGTGTCTAGCCTGCGTATGTGTTACTCCGTGTGTCTGGTAATGCGTGTGCGCGTGTTCTTGCGTGCGTGTGCATGCGCGTACGCTGTTAATGGCAGGGTGTTCGCGGGCGTGTACTTGCTTGTTTGTTGTGTGCGTTTTTGTTTCGTTTTGTTTTATTTTGTTTTGTTTTTTGTTTTGTTTTTTATAATTAAGGCGACAGCTTACGCATTCGATCATCAAAAGATAAGGCGACAATGTTTAAACACATAGCATACTCGTATATACACATTTGCGTAGTACGTGGTGCGACGACGTATGTGTGTGCGCGCGTGTGCGCGCGTACGTGCGTGTGTAAGTATGTTGGCATGTGTGTATGTAAACGTGTGTATAGAGAGGCCGGTAATAATAAATAATGTAGGCCGTGGCCGTCTCCTCCTCGACCCCTCTCCGCCCCCCCGCTCAGCTTCGTCCCCTAAGCTTCCAACATGATTTCGCCACACTTTCGATTGCTCATCAATTTATAAATAATAAAAGCCCTTTAAGAGTGAAGGATGGATACATACACAGGTCCATATATAAATTCATGCAGCACAGCTTATGTATAATAAGTTTTACCCCGTACGGTAATGCACATGTATGTATAATTGCTTAGTTATGTTTGAATTCATGCTGCTTTTGGCGGGAATAATCGAAGGTACGACATACGTGTTGCGTGTCGCGATGAGCTAGATGCTCGGCTCGGTCCTATTTTTTAACAAAAGCTAAATACGTCGTAATCGTGTTTAACGTGCCTCTTACGTGAGTTAAAAAAAAAAAACAGAAAACAAAAACAAAAAAAGAATAAAAAAAAAAAGGAAAAGAAAAATAATAATTAAAGATTAAACAGCTGTGACGACGGTATCGAATCTTCCGAACCCAATTGTCAATAATCACCATTACCAATCACCATTCAATAAAATCATTATCATTATCATCACGATGTAATTGATCCCTTGATCGATGCGGCATCTACATTCACGCGCGGATGCTGCACGCGTACCTCGCTTCCTGGCGCGTATCTCTGTCCCTATGCCCGTGCGTGTACGTGTCACCCACCGAATGTGCATACATGTGTATATATATATATATATATATATATATATACGTGTGAATGAAAAAAAAAAAAAAAAAAAAAAAAAAAAAAAAGGTCGTTTCGTGGAAAATAAATATTAGTGGGAGGTGCTGAGTGTGGCTGAGCTGTTAATAGCTTATTTATTGCTGACGTAAGAGAGAGTCTGAAAATTTATTTGGCATTTGTTAAAAATCCAATCGCAATAATTGATTATTGTTGCCTGTCTCGAGATATTATTGAGGCTTCAGATTATGGTATTAGGTAGCGCTAGCTTTGTAATATCGATCTTCATCCGATTTATAATTAAATTAAGTCCAACAAGCATATAGTTTTGCTAATAGCCATGAAATAATAGACCTTAATTAATTAATATATTATATATATATATAGATATATAGATATATAGATATTGGTGTACGCCTGCTCAGGATTAATCTTAATTAGCTTACCTGATAGGAGCGAATGATAGCTTGCACAGCCAGATGATCGTCGATTATCTTTTCATTCAGTGGCGTTTGGCCTATTTGGGATCCACTGCCCAGTGGTAACAAGGAACCCAGCGGAACCTGGTTGTAATTGCTGGCCAGAGATGGCGGAGCCTGATAAGCTGATCCTGGTCCAGCCCCAGCTGTGCTATTACGGAAGAAGGTGTCCCAGGACTGATAGGGAAACGATATATCTTATTAATATTCACTTGATCATTAACTCGGTAAAAAGTATTTAATTAAAAAATAAGAAGGGAAGAGACCGTATTCAGGAGATTGAGAAAAACTGAAAGTAAAATTATATAATTAGACATTGTAAGTTATTAGAAATTATGTTAGATATTAAAGCGATATTTTAACTTAAAATGTCTTTGATAACTATTCGACCGAGTACGTACAATGTGAACGCTGTGCGGATCTTGGAGCCATGCATTGTACATTTCCTCGACGTAAGAGCTGGAACTTCCATTGAGGAAAGGTTCTGTGGCAACGCGCCCACTGTGTCTTCTCGATGGGTCAGAGACAAAAGCTTGGCTAGTTCTTGTTACCGGATCACCTCGCACCAACCATGATACAAATTTCCTGGATCCACAGACTCTTGGAGCCAGCGGGGCGAGGGAGTTAAACACCACCTGAACCTTATACATTTTGGCCTGGGAATAAAAAATTATTATTGTAGATAAAGGGAGGCGACGACGCTATCTCATTGCTAGTCGATAAAGTCTTTTTTAAGGTTAGCAAGTAAGGCTTAAGTAAGAGAATAATGATGCAATTAGATAATACATGGATATTGCGAATAATGACTTAACAAGATATAAATTTAATGATGCTTACGAGAGAAGTAAGATTATTTTCAATGCGTTAGAGTAGGTAGAGGAGTAATAAATAAATAAATAATTTGTTATATGATTCAGAATTATCAACAGTAGACAATAAAGTTATCAGAATGGTTTTTTCTTTCCCCCAAACAATTAGGGGCCAGACTTTATTTTAATGATGTTAATATTATTCCATGAGGCTGAGCATTGTTGGGATTATACGAAGCATTTAATATAGACGTGCCAATCATGTTTTACGATTAACCATTGTTGGCTTTAACAATTTATTGAGCTGCCCTTCACTTAAATGGCAATTACAAATGTAAAATGGAATCGGATAGGGTAACTGTCAATGTATTATAAGAATTTTAGAGAGAGAGAGAGAGAGGGAGAGAGAGAGAGAGAGAGGGAATATGATAAATATGACAAATATGACAAATATGAGAGATACGATTGGTTAGAATTTCACAGTTTGCCAGTTGGACGGCTATGCGGGGGAGGAGAGAAAATCTAAAGGGAAGTATTAGTGTCGGGCGAGCTGAGCAGCTGGAGTCGGTTATCAGGCTGAAGGGAAAATTCATGAAGGAGCAGACGCGTGTACTCCAGTTACTCACACTTGCTCGTGCTACCAGGCGGCGGCTGCACACTTACGTACGGCTGCGTACGCACACGAGAGACCGATGACACACGTCCGGATCGTCAGACTGGCAATTAATCGACTTGCAGTTAACAATGCGTGTGTGTGTGAGAGGTGAGAGAGAGAGAGAGAGAGAGAGAGAGAGAGAGGAATAATTATGTTTGGGTGAATTAGGTGCGGCGGGTGGGCTCGTGGTGGGAGCACAGCGGAGTCGAAGGCACGTATTTCGAATCGGAGGGAAAATAAATCAATGCACGTTAATCGGGGCAGACGACATGTCGCGTCGTGAGCTCCAGAGGGGCGGAGGGGTGGCGCGGCAGTGACGGCGGCGGCAGCGGCAGCGGCAGCGGCGGCGGCGGGGTCGGCCCGAGTCGAGTATGCGAAAGGTCGGGAGGCGCGAGCAGTAGTGGCGGAGAAAATTTTTTTTTCGGATTGATGGGCAGATGGGCACGGACGGGGATGGATTGGCTGGTGCCGCTGAGTCGGTTACACACAGAGGACGTACTCCCAGTCCCCTGACACACTTAGCGCTGGCTGGCCCGTAGATAAAAAAAATAAAAAAAAAGTTCGGACTAGTAGTTAAATGTCAATGTCAGTGTGGACATGCGGGTCAGGGAGAGTCGGGAACGGGATCGGGAACGTGAACGGGAACGAAGGGGGATAAAGAGACAGAGAGGGAGAGGGAGAGGGAGAGGAGAGAGGGAGAGAGGGAGACGGGGACGACGAGGACGGCGAGTCGGCAATGCGAGATATTTCGCGAGAGTAGAGCGGCTCTGGGTTGCGGAGGGGTTATTGGGGCTGGTGGGAGGAGGGAGGAGGGAAGGGGGAAGTGCGCGCGAGCTCCGAGCCAAAAAAGCAGCTCGAAATCGCGACTGCTTGCCGCGAAACTCTGGTCACGAGCGAGCACGCGGCCGAGCCCGAGGCCACCACGTCTATGCGCGCCAGTGCACGCCTATATCGACGCAGACTTCCACCGTAGTATGCGTGCGCAACGCTTGTTTACAGTCAGGGCGGCCTATCCGGGAGCTCGGTAACCTGGACGGACGGCTGGCTACGGTGCCGACGAACTCCAGCCGGGCCATCCTCCCCGGGTCTGCTCCCAAGTCTAGGGAGGACGGGGGACCTGACACCGTGGAGAGCCGCTGTCACGGATGGAATTGGGGAGGGGGGGGAGGAGGTCGAGAGAGCGCGTGAGAGAGAGAGAGAACGACACGTTCCGACCGAAATATGCTGCATCGAAAATACCTTGGCGCGCTAGCCGCGCGTTACACAATCGCGTTCTCCTTTACACGGGCGTGGGAGGCGCGAGGGGGGAGGTGAGTGTCCCCGAGGGTAAATCGCGCGTCCCGGGTTCCCGATCTCGAAGGTAGAGAGAGAGAGAGAGAGAGAGAGAGAGAGAGAGAGAGAGGTCGGCCTCGCGGCCAGCAGAAGACCGGCCGAGAGAAAAAGTAGGTTAGCCCGAAGCCGCGGTCGCCCACGTCCGTCCCTCGGAAGCCTCTCTCGGCCGACCAGGAACCTCGTCGTCGGCTGGCCGTAGACCCTCGCGCCCCCGCGTGCCACGAGATCGCCCGGGTGAGCCGCGAAGGCCCTCTTACGTAAGGGATCGCCGTAGACGTACCTGCTGCTGGTGTTAGCAAAGGGTCGACCATTTACAGGAGGGACTCCGGCGGCGACGGTCGCGGTCCGACGAGACGATCACTGGCCTGCGCGAGTTGCGACTCGGGACGCGCGCGACGACGAGCCGCGGCCGCGCGGGAGTCTGCGCACCGGCGGCCCCGGGCACTGCGACTGCGCGATCTTTCAAACGACCCGCGGGGCAGAGGGACCGGGCCGCGACCTCCGAGATCGGCTCCTCGTACGCGCCACCCACCACCACCACTACTACTACTACTACTACTACCAGTACTACTACTAGCAACTACTACTACTACTACTACTACTACTACTACTACTACTACTACTACTACTGCTACTCCCGATCGCCGTCCACGGGAATCGCTGACGTCGCCGCGCCTGTCCCTTCCTACCCCCCTCGCGTTACCGCGCAACGCCACCTCCGGATCGCTTAAAAATCACTCGATACGGGCCCGCGGCGAGCCGTCGCGCCTCCCCATCCTTGCACCGGAGCCGACGGGCTTTATCTCCTTAATCTTATCTCCGGTCTCGTGCTTTCCTTCTACTCTTTAAACGAAAAAAACAAAAAAAAATCTGCTTAAATTACGAGCGAGTGAGAGAGTGAGAGAGAGGGAGAGAGAGAGGAGAGGGAGCGCTTACCTTTATCTCCATATCATGTAAGAGTATAAAGGAAAGCGTAAAGAGGAGGACAATAAGGGATAGAAGAAGAAGAAGAAGAAGAAGAAGAAGATAGCGAGGATCTAGGGATCACGACGGGATTACGACGTTTAGCGGGGATTACGTAAGGAGTCGCCGAAAGTATCACCTCCCTGTCGAGAGCTTTTCCTCAGCAAACCTTCAGGGAACCGAAGTCGGCTCGTCCTCGCCAATTGCATTAGTTACGTAAACGTAAAGAACGCTGCTCGTGCGAACGTATTATTTACGTATTTAATTCACGTATTATTGTGTGCGTTGGTCGCGAGGATCGCGTCATCCCGGCGACACTCGTTAGGTTGTTTCGCTCGACTCTCCGTCTCGCTGACGTCCCGGGGATATAAATAAAATAAATATCCGTTCCCCCCCTCCCCCAGCTTTCACCGCTTTTCCGGCCCCGTTCTTCACATGAAACTTCTATGAGGATTGTCGAGAAGAGGGAGGGGGGGGGGACCGAGACGAAGACCCGAGCCTTTTTATCGACAATCTCACCGACGTGGGCTTGTAAAAAAAAGAAAAAAGAAAAGAAAACTCGTATCTATCGATGCATTTTATCCCATTTTACAAGTTTATTAAGGGAGAAGCCCGGAGCTCCCTTGGCACAGATTGTTCCCGAATTAACGCTGCAATGGTCATCGCGGACGTTATCTCGCATTTCTCTCCCCCAATAACCTTCGCAGTCCCAATAACCCCGATTCTTCTCTCTCTCTCTCTCTCTCTCTCTGTATTTTTATTTTTATTGTCGTCGTCGGGTTCGTTTGTAATAAAAGTAAAGGAAAAGCGAAAGAAAAAAATGACAAAACAAAACAGAAAAAGAAAAAAAGAAGAAGAAAAGAAGAAGAAACAATCGTCGATTATTCACTGGCGTTATTTATTATTCGTATATTTTCTAATATTAGCAATGAACTCATCAAAGTCAATAAAATAAAGCTCGGATTCCTTAAAGATCGGAGGAAAGCCTGCTCGAAACAAGGATAAGACGAAGGAAAGGGGGAGGGGGCAAGGTTTCAATGTCAATTTTCACAGTACGCGGATGGTAATGCGGAGTCGAGTCGAGCTGAGGTCGCGGGCTCGAGCGAGTTAATTAGAAATCAGAGGAAATACGACGACGGAAGGAATTCATTTGGGCGAATCTCGTTGATAAGGGCGCACGTTTATCCTTTAGTAGATCGTGATCGATCGGCGCGAGGTGGATTACGCGTTAGAATCGCACGATCGTTTGAAAAATTTTTACTGGCGAGCGAGCGAACGACTTCGTCGTTGGAGCGCAACTTGTTTCGCTTTTCTTTTCTTTTCTATTCTTTTCCATTCTATTCTTTTTTGTCTCTCTACCGAGCGAAGGCTGCTCTATTGGCGTAACTATCCGCATCTAGATAACCGTGTTGGCTATTTCGCAACGTAATCGCTTAACCGAGCGACCATGAGACGAAGCAGCTTAAATAAGTAGCAACGCTCCGCCGATAAAAGATAAAACGTTCGTGCGCCTTCGCCTTCGTCGTTGCGGTACGTTTTTTTTTTTTTTTTTTTCTTTTTTCTTCTCCACCCCTCCCCTACCCCCTACCCACTACCCACTACCCACTACCCACTACCCACTACCCACGGTACATCGTTCTCGCACTCGTTTAAATCGTAATGCTTCGATGGTACGAATGCCGCGATGAGTCGCGATGATCGACGAGCTGTGATCCCTCCCCCCCACCACCCCGACTCCTGCCTCTCGTCAACGCGATATCGTTATCGGCATTAATAAATGCCGATTAATAAATGCCGGAACTCGTATGATTTAACGGCGGATAAAGCAGTCAGTCAGTAGGGTAAGAGGGAGGAATTCTTCACTAATCGTAATAATAACCGACGATCTCTCGGTTGCGGACGGTTCGGATGGGAGGGAAACCGTTTAAAAAAAAAAAAACTAGCCGCCGCCTTATTCCTTTTATTGCTCGATTCCTCCCTACTTCCGATCGGACGGTCCTTAACCAAAATACTGTCTGTCAATGGCAAGTGGAAGTCAATGGGAAGTACGAGCGCGTGCGTTTACGTGGCCCTCCCCTTCCCCTCACCACCCATTGCACTTTACAGCATTGGCTCGGGCTCGGTTCTTTCCCTAACGTTCCGCTTCCCTCGTTTTATTTGCGGGTGTCAACAAGCGCAAGGTCACGACGCCCGCTACGGAAGATCTGCTAAACTATTCAGCACTACTAGCGCGCCTACGCGCCCATACGTAACGCGTCGATCTCAATTGCTCGCAGCTCTTTTTTATTTATTTATTTATTTTTTCTCTTCTTTTCTTTAATTATACGCCCAGATGTCTTCTCTGATCGACGAGGCGAACAATAATAATTTCTCTCTCTCTCTCTCTCTCTCTCTTATTTTTTACGCACGGGCAAAATGCATCCAGAAATAGATGTTCCCGCTGATGCGATTAACGATTAACATTTCTAAAGTACAATGTTAATTTACAAGAAATTATATAACTAAAGGCAGCTCTTTAAAGTATTATTAATAATACTCGTCGTCGTCGTCGTCGTCGTGTTTCTTATTCTTATTTATTTATAACGCTCGTCTTCTCGGCATCGGGCTTAAACGTATTTCAGCTAAAGTTCATAGCTTAGCTGCTACATTGTTATGTTTAATTTATGCGTATTACGAGCATTATTCAAAGACAAAGATTATTTATTATTATATATGCATCGTGGAACGACAATTGCGACCGATTATTACTCCATCGAAGAAAACAATATAATAATAATAGTAATAACAATAATAATAATAATGCAATGCTTTATTATCAACAACGAAAAATTTCATTTGAATTATTTCTAAATATTATCTATTATCTCTTAATATTATTTGCCATAATTTATACCAATTTTTTCTTTCATAAGGAAGTTAAATAAATTTCAATAAACAATATACTGGTAAATCTTTAATGTGGAGCGCAGAGTCGATGTTGCTATTATTATTATTGTTGTTGTTGTTGTTGTTGTTGTTGTTGTTATTATTATTATTAATCAATATTCGCTCATTATACGCTATGGAATTATTAGCGAGACGTTGATAATTCATAAATTACAGTAGACGTCGACTTAAATGAATTATCATTATGACTATTAATAATGCAGATGAAATTGCTCGTGCAGAGCAATTGTAATCATTATCATTAAATGATACTGTACATTAATATTCGTATCGTATCAGAGATATATATATATTTTTTTTTTTTTTTTTAATGAAATTGTAAAGTAAGAAATTAAACAGATCATTAGTAGTGGCATTATTAATATTGTCTCGAGCCATTTTCTCATGATATTAAATAAATTTGAATAGTCTATCGAATGCTCAAGTATAGATTATTTTCACATAATTACAGGCTGCTCGAAACGTAATATATCATTAGATTTTTTTTTTTTTTTTTTATATTTAGCCAGCGATTATGATTTTCTTCGCAAATTGCGTTGGCTTAAGTGCGTGCAACGTGCATTTTCTTTTATAAAATAAAGATAAAGAATTTCAGGTATTGCGTTTCCATACTCTCGTAAGTCTTGGCACTTTTTTAGTAGTTCTCAGACAAAAATTAAAGAATAAAATACTTATAAAGTTATATATGTGTATATATATATATTAGAAACAATAAAATAATGTAATACAAGCGTATTTTTCTTGCCATTATTGCATTGCTCCCTATGAATAAACTTATTTTTCGATGATTTTTTTTACGCACAATCTTTCGTGGATAATTTAATACAATGTCCTTGAATTTTATAAAACATATATTGTATTGTATTGAAAAAAGAAACTGGGACTTAAAAAAATAATACACTTTTCCTTGAGAAAATATGTTCCAGCCTTAAATAATTATTACTAGTTTCGATGATTGTTGGCTGGTTGTACGTTGACGTGCAATTATTAACACTGGCCGAGGCATAATCAGATAATAAATAATCCCCGGAGCACCTCGCGTTCCCTCAATAAACACATTCAATTGCAATAAATGCCAAATTGACAATATAATTCCTGGCGCTCCTGGCTACGATTGACGATTGTTGATTCGAGTCCTACGTTTCCACTATAGAAAAGAAAATTATAAAGAAAAGTACTCGTAAGAAAAGTACTTCCGCTGACAGAATCACGTCCGACTGTGGACGATCTAGAAAAAAATACGAGAAATTTGCGTCCAACGAAGTCCTACGGAGTACGTGTATCAGTACTTGTTGCAGCAGAGTGTTGCAGCACAGTGTTGCAGCGTATGCGTTAATTTCAAAGACTCGGAAACCTTGAATCCGAAAAGCCTTGGGTATTAGGCGAAGCGACTCTTGCTACAGTTTAAGTCAACAGACGAGCATAACGTAGACGAAAATACGTGAACTTTATCGTCCGAGGCTCGCTTTTCTTCTTCTTCATCTTCTTCTTCTTCTTCTTCTTCAGCTTCCTCCTCCTCCTCTTCTTCTTCTTACAAAAATAGCTTCGAAACAAAATAAATGCAAACAATTACTTGTTATTATCGGACGTAAGTTCTTGCCTCCAACAATGAGCTTCGTATTGAAAACGCGAAGGGGGGATAACGAATGCATTTATTTGTAACGGCAAGCGGTGCAGAATCAACGGCCTATTAACGTAACAACGATCTTTGCGAAGAGACGTTTACGCATGGAAAATACGGAGATGCTCGTTACGTACGGTTAATCCCCACCAATAACCCCAAGGGAAATGCTCTAAATATATCCTGCATTAGGAACAAAGAAAAAAAAAAAAATATTAACCGACCAAAATAAACGTGCAGAGAGTATCGTTGATATTATCTTTATCGTACGTAACAAAGTATCTATCTATCTATCTATCTATCTATCTATCTATCATCATCATCGTCGTCGTATAGACAACACCTTCAATTAGCATTCGAAGATGCATAAGTCATTGAAGAAGGCGATCACTGGGGCAGCCTAATTTTATCCGTTGACGAAACCCATTCTGACTCCTTAACGTCTATTTTTGATGGCTTCAAAATTACAATTTTTCTTTCTTAAGATTTTCCTTCTTACATTATTCGTCCTATGCTTTTAAAAACGACGCGGTTAAAGTTATTAACGCGAAGCTCTCGAGTCATTCGGATCTATTGACGTCTATTTTAATTCAAGCTCTGGCCAATTCTTGATTAATTAACTCACTGTTGTTTAGTCTGTAGGCTACTTAAACAATTTGCCAATCAAGTATTACGTAATTTTTATGCACAATTCCTAATATCAGGAACAGTGGCATCGCACTACAATCGCGTTACAATTATTTGTACGACTACGGGCATTTCTTAGCCCGTAATAATCGTAAGTAATTGCAATGACAAGAAAGACATTCGCTGATACCTATTTAAAAAAACCTAACCCTTTAACGACTTCTCGTGCGTGCTATGCGTGCCGATTAAATCTGGCTAAAAATTCAATTAAATACTTTATACCTCAAGTTCTTTTGCCAAGTCTTCGTGAGATCTAAGATTTACTTAGAATTACGTTTTATAGGAGGAATTTGAAAAATTTCGTCAATCGTACATCGAGCGGTAAAATTTCGAATTCTTCTATATTCGTGTCGGTAAGTTAGAAAATATTTAGAAAACCTTAAAATTACAACGTTTTTTATTTAAATCGTTTCAAAAATACACGAGACGTTTCGCGCTTATGTGGAAACAGAATAAATAATAAAAATAGATTAAAAGTAACATTAACAACGATATTTAATAATTTAATCTAATTTTGTACGAATTTTTTTTTTTTTTTTTTCGACGTTCGGAGTTTTAATTTATAATGATATCCGAAGCTTAGGAAACAATGTATATTTTTTTAAAAAAAATGTCAAATACAAGTTATTAAAATACCCTTAAGCCTGTAATTATTTATAAAACTGTAATGTATATGTATATATATATATATGTTCACGTCGGTAGAGAAGTAACGCGTGAATTACAAAAAACAAATAAACGTTTGTAAATTTAAATACATTTCTGTACTCCAATTTATTATTCACCTGTGAATGCCTTTTTATTACTTGCCTTTACGCGGAATGTTTCACGTCAATCGAGAATACATTAATTATATTATTAAAGACGAATAAAAAAGATAATCACTCGGATCAATCGGTATTACCACTACCTTTTCCTGATTAGTACATGAAAAATAATATCATTTCTAAAAACGAATCTTATCGAATGATAATTTGTGCGCGTGTGTGTTTGCGTGTGGGTGTGGGTGTTTTTTTTTTAATATTATCAAAAATAAGTCTAATCTTGGTTAATAAAAAATATTCAAATATACTTTGTATTCATTGTATGTTGTAATATTGATCAATGCGGATCTGATAAATACGTTATTCGGCATTCTTAACACATGTAAACTCTTAGGAATTACAATGCAAAAAAATTCAATTGATAATTTAATTCTGAAGTTAATATTAAGTCGCCGAAATTCTTTATCCAACATATTTATTGGCCGATTTAATTTATTTATACGAATGCGCACGCGGTTTTTGTTTATTCAACACATGCGCAAACCTTACACTAGTTGCGCATTCTCGTCGTTCATTAAGCGATCGATGCCCAACGGAATATAAATATAATATTCAAACGGTAAAATACAATGACGATAGAATTAGTTTTTCTTTTTTTTTTTTTTTTGCTAATACCTTTTGCAAATAATAAATTCATTACGATACAACGGAGCCGCACTCCGTTCGCGGTCGAAACGCGCGGACTTTTATTTATGTATTATTTCATTAGCGACTATAATGCGATGCGCATGTTATGTTTCTTGTAATACTTCGATATCTTGAGATTATTTATTTGAGACGCAATACAACGAGAGCTTATGTAAAATTATACGCAAGCGTGAAAATATTTAAGAGAATGGCTGACAATAATTAATTTATTCTAGCTATCGGCCTACGAATTCTTACACTCGCGTACTGTACTTTACTCTTTTTCTTTTTTTTTTTTTTTTTTTTTGTAACGTAAAGATTCGCCGTATCCGTAATGAAAATCCGAATGTCCAAGTAAATTAATTGAACAATTCCATTGTGAAATAGAAAATAAGAAGAAGAAAAAAAAAAAATAAAAATAAAAAAATAAAAAAAAAACAATACAGTCGTGGAAATGTCATTTGCAGCAAATTTCGTTCGCGCAGTACTTCCGATGTTTCATTTTCAGAGATTTATTACGTACATCAATAGTTTTTCATAGAAACAAATACCCTTAGAATTTTTTTTTTTTTTTATATAATTAAAAATTCGACAGGTGTAGAAATTATGAAGTTTTATAAACGATAAAATTATCGTGAATATCAATATGGAATCCACAGATCCTGAAAGTAATACAAAATTTTCATCAGGTACATAAACGAATGCTTAAAACATACGACAAATAAACATGCCAATCTCTTATTTACATTGCATTTACTTATTAATTTATTTATTTATATATTTATTTGCTTGTAATGCATTTATAACACACATGTTCTTATTGAATTGTACTTTTTGACGAAAAATAATTTTGAAGTAACGTAAAACTGTTTGCCAACTTTCATTAGATGAAATGATCCAAAATTTATCGGTATACAAGGATTCATTGACATGGGGAGTAAATTCAAAACGTGAACTATTAGGTATATGCCCTTAATTAACAATAGAAATTAACTTTACGAAAAATTACGTACGATTAATTGAGGTTATCTTGTTCATTGAAATCGATTCGGGCTTTTAGAATTAAACGAGAACATCCAGACCGCGGAAAGTAATCACGATTCAATTAGAATGAAGTGGGACCTCATAAAGTCCCTGCACTGCAACAATAATTGTAACGGAAGCGACGCGGCGTTGCTCGAGAGGTCCATGTCGTCATTGAGCAATCACAGAATCATGCTGTCGGAGCGATCGAACCTCCGTGGGAACAGAGAGGACACGGATTATTCCAACGAGAAGGAGGAGGGGAACTGTCCTATGCAAATATCGCCGAGGTCGCCGAGGTCGCCGAGGTCGCCGAGGTCGCCGAGGTCGCTGCCGATGAACGACAGGCAGCCGACGAAATTGATCATACCGAATCTGCAGATCGACATCGATCCTAATCACGATAATACGAAATCGAACAAACAGGGCAAGAAGATCGCGAAAACTAAGAAGAAACTCAACTCCCACCGAGTTATGATGGACGAGAGCGTGAAGACGTCGTTGATCAATACCGGGAAGAGGAAGAGGAAAAAATTACACGGACGCCTGAAGAATTATAATTCCAAGAGCACCGTGACCACGAGGGAGACCAACTTTTCCGACAAGAAGTCCGATCGGGCGAAATTCAAGAAGCAGAAAAGTAATGACGGCTCATTCTTATACTTGCATCGAGAGTGAGTGAGTGAGTGAGTGAGTGAGTGAGTGGGTGAGAGAGAGAGTGAGTGGGTGAGAGAGAGAGAGAGAGAGCGAATGGATTGCGTAGCAGTCGGCGGTTAATGTCGGGTTGAAACGACGAGTTGTAGGCCTCGACACGATTTCGGTGCTCCATCAGCCGCAGTACCGGAAGCGGGTAAACGCCATGCAGATGAGGGAGCCGGAGAAGAGCAGCGGCAAGGACTTTGTCGAGATATATCACAACGCGGCGGTGAAGAGCGAGAGCTACGCGGCGGTGTCGAGCAGGCAGGCAAAAAGTAGGCCCGGACAGATGGCTCACGTGGACGAGGAGATACCGGAGGTCGTCAACCCCATGGACGGCCTGCGGAGAAACATCTCCTCGATCGCGCCCAAGAGCATCGAGAACCTGCTCCAGATGCACGCAATGTACGCGACAGAGGACGCTGTCCGAGGACGCTGTCCGAGACAAGTTTTGAAAAACAAAAACAAAAACAAAACAACCAATAATCGATTTATTCTCTTGATTGTAGGAAAAAGGAGGAGAAGGCAATGAAGGGCGATGAGCAGCTACAGGGACTGGGCCTGGGACTGGGACAGGGACTGGGACTGGGACTGGGACAGGGACTGGGACTGGGACAGGGACACGGACAGGGACAGGGACAGGGACAGGGACCGGGACAGGGACTGGGCCATCCGCAGGAGAGCCCGTATTATCAGCCGGGCTTTTACGATCCGTTTTATCAGAGGAATTACGAAATGCCGACAATGTCATCGAAAATGAAGCGCGTCAAGAGGCCGTTCTACCATCGCTTCAACGTTCGTCATATTCCCTTTGTTGTCGGCACGTCGATATCCCCGAGTCACAATCTCGGACTGAACATTCAACAGGTTCTTACCAATCGATCGCTCGTTTCGGCCATTAATCACCCGTACTCACCCTCGCACACCTCCAGCCACACGCACATCCCCTACCTATCCCCTACCTACCTATCCCCCATATCTCCCCTACTCCCCACCACCACCACCACCACCACCACCGCTACCACGGAATACAGCGAATCCATCGCTTAAAAAATATATATATTTTTTTTTTTTTTTTTTTTTATTATTTCCCCGGCAGGGTGTTGGCAAATGCCCTGTTAATCACGTGGCCTTGCGCGCAGCGGGAACGCGGGTTAATACGTTGACAAGCGATTGAGCATTGCCATCCCCCCTACCCCCGTACGTGATTCCAGATCCTGAGCATTATAAAAACGAAGCAGCCCTCGATACCCGGAATAAGTCCCGTGCTCATACGCAACGTGAGGAAGGGCATCCGGCCGGTCTCCACCCTCTTCCAGCACATAAGCGACGAGTTCGCCAAGTCCTGCAAGACCCTCAATTCCCAGGATACGAGTTTCAGCCAAAGGAATAGCTTCCGGCTCAATCAGAATTACAACCAGCCGGAGTTCCTTTCGTGCGAGCAGCTGCGCGACAATAATTTGAACGCCCTCGCCAATCCAGCGCCTGCCAAGCAATCCTATCCTTTCGAGCCGCTCTACGAGGAGGACGAGGTAATGAGCGCTCCCCACCCCTCGCTCCCTTAATCTATCCAATACAATCACGTAGAGTAAGAGCGAGTAGTCTCTCTCTCTCTCTGTCCCACAATAACCCCGCCGCGGATTTTACGCAGGAGTCGTACTCGGTGTACTCGGAGGTGAACGGCCGTGCGGGGAACGAGATGAAGAGACCCATAGCGTCCGAGCACACCTTGGACCTGAACGGGCACGCGAGCTCTAGGGTCCACCATCAGTCGCACGCGAGCATCGACAAGCAGGTGAACGCCGTCGTGTAAGAGACGTCACCTGCGTAACCGTCTCTGCTACGTTGTCTCTCCTACTCCGTTACAGCAAACCGGACAGAACTTCGCCAAGTTCGGCTTCGGGGACTTGGAGGGCGGCTGCGGCGTCAACCCCACGACCGACAAGGGCACGGCCCAGGTATTCACTCGGCTCTACGACCAGTTCAACAAAATGATCACGTAAGATCGGCGCGCCGTATATATTTATTTAACCGTAATAAGTATATGCAACAACAATGTGCATCCGTGCGTTACAATGTGGCCCCGGGCGGCGCAGGGAGCACGACAAGCTGCAGGAGCAACTGGAGCAACGGAAGGACAAGTCCCTGATTAAGGAGGTCTCGGACATGAAGAAGGCCCTGGACGCGAAGGAGCAGGAGATAACGACCGTGGTCAATCTCTACAAGGAGGTGAGTGCCGCGGCCTACAGCTGTGGCCGACGCATTACGTAGCCGGGGGTTGGGGGTTGGGGGGGACTAACTAAAGCGACGCCACGCTACGCCACGTGATATTTTGCAGGTGCTCTATCTCAAGAAGCAAATGAAGATGCACCACGAGCGAAACAGCTTCGTCTGTATAGCGACGGAGGAACACTCGCGCGGTATGACGATCCAGCGCCGGGCCCACAGCGCCGTCCCGGTCGACTACCAGGTGCGCAAGTGGCTGTCCGGGCGCCGGGGTCCCGGCCTCCAGGATCCGCCCAACGGGCTCCGTCTTACCGGGCTGCTGCGCCAGATCCAGGCCTTCCAGCGCCAACTCGTCATGGCCTGACCGTCCCGGATCGCCTTGCTCGCCGAGCCCCCGTCCACCCGACTCTGCGATTCATCGATCGTCTCCTCGTTGTCCATCTCGATTCAATATCCATGGAACTTTGAAATTGTCACCGTCAGTAATGAGTAATCAGAAAAGTGCGACGCGCGGACTTTTCTCCTCGTCGTCTCTCGTCTTGTAATCAATCATGCAATTTTCGGGATAATAAAATCCTCAATTATATGATCAATAATAATAACTTTATTTTTTCTTTATACTCGTTAGTATTAGTATTAGTATTATTTTTGTTGTTGTTTTCGTTTCTGTTTTTTTTTTTTTTTTTGTTGTTTGTATTTTTTTATTCACGTGCTATTGGTACAATGCGAGAATGCAGCTATTTATTATCGCTACGCTTGTTCAAATTCACCCTTATTACTCCTTAATTTCATTGAAAAGCCCTCGCAAGTGCATGCGCATACAATATCGCTACGTGGGTGGATGTTTAGCCGGCGTGAGCCGAGTCTCATAAAAATGTATCTACGTACGTGCGTACGTGCGTACGTACGTATATATATATATATATATATGTGTGTGTAATGCTATCCGTAATTTGTATATCCATATTATATGTATATGTACACGTATGTATTGTGCGCGTGTTGGGGTTGGTTGGGTAGAGGGCGGCCGACGCGCCTGTGTTTATGTTTATGTATAATGGATATATGTATATATGTATATGTGTGTATGGGGTTATTAAATGCTTAAATGCCTTAATTAGACAGTTAATCGCCAGAGTCGTTTGACGTTCGTTGGATAGAAATGCACGCTCGATAATAAAATAATGTCGCCGCATCACATCGTCCGCATATCCTTCTTGTTCTATCGTTATTATCTATTATCTATTATCGACATTCGGTTTCGCCTCGGCCCTTGCGCCCGTCCATTCATGGAGAAAATTTAATTTTGCCGCCGCCGCCGCCGCCGCCGCTCCTTGCACGTACGTAATACATAAAATAACGGCTACGCAGCAACCATTGACATGGTCCGTTACAACTTCTAACCGGGAAGTTTTATTCTTCTTTATCAAAAAATCTTCAACGCCGATCGTTCTCGATCGTTCTCGCCAAAGCAAACAAACGCTCGTCACTTGCATAACTTTCTCGTGAAAATCTACGTATATCTGTTGGATATGTGGGGTTGTGCAGTACCATAATATATATATATATATATATATATATACCTTTCCCTAGTCAATGCTTGCCATCGATCCTCGGCACATTTCGCATTTCAAACATCTTTTCTTTCTTTCCGGCATCGTGTTCTTCTTCTTGTTGTTCTTGTTGTTCTTGTTGTTGATTGTTGTTGTTGATGTTGTTGTTGAAGGTTTGTAAAAAAGAAAGAAAAAAAAAACTCGTTTGTCACTAGTTATTATAATGATTCTTCATGAACAGTATAATTCTTTTTGCTTATTATTTTTTCTTTTTTTCTTTTTTCTTTCTCTCTCTCTCTCTCTCTCTCTAACAGGTATAAAATGATATTAAGCAGGTTAAATACAGAGCGTAAACTTAAATCTAAGTACATTTTTATTGTTATTGTTATTAATATTAATGTTATTATTATTATTTATTATTTTTATTTTTTTTTTAAATAAATTTTCCTTTTCTCTTTATTGATACTCCGACCATCCATTGTTATCGTCACCTCCCATACAAATTATAATTACAGTAATAATAATTCTAAATGATAAAATTACTCCCGTAACGAACGTATATAAGCATTATTAATCTCTCTGCGAGGAATTCAATTCCTACGTTTAAAGCTTTTTCCGGCAATTCTATCTTTAAATTCAGTCACTCCTGGACAAACATTCTTTCTCTCTCTCTCTCTCTCTCTCTCTTTTTCAAAATCCAGTAAAATCGGGATGCGCCTTTGTATAAAAACGCTGGCGTTGAAACTATTACAAATCCAAATCCCTTATATTCGTGAATCTTTGATGGATATTACAATACAATAAGGTTATTAAGATAATCAGATATGAGCCGCGCAGCAGCAATATTCTTCGAGTACCGCAGTGCATGCAAGATATTACAGCAATGAATGTCAATTTTATCAATTAAGTGTAGTCCAACAGTATTTTTTATTTTTTATTTTTTTTTTTTATTATTTTTTTTTTTTATTATATCACAGACTAAAAAATGCTTTGGTCTACAAAAATCATTTCATACCGTAATTTTGTTACTTTTCCAAGATCAGTTATGAACTTTATCAGTGATTTCACGACGTTTTAGTGATATTATTAACACATATCGTAGATACGCAAAATTTTTCATTTCCAACTCCAACGTCATAAGATAATGCAATAGGTATGTTCATAAAGGAAGAAATTTTATGTAAATACGTATGCATATGTATATGTATATGTATACACACGCACACATACACACATACGTACATGGATACGTATAAATAAAAAAAAAGAAAAAAAAAGAAAAAAGAAAAGAATACAAAATGAAGAAAAAAAACTCAAATGATCTCCAAATATACAAATTGAGGCATCAAAGCTTCACTCTCTGGGCGCATTCGCAATATAACCAGTACATAAACCCAAAATTGTTCATTTTTTTCGCTTTTCATTAACGGCGCTTCGGAAATACAATCTATATATATATATATATATATATAGTGATAATTGATATTTATGTATAAAATTATGTGTTAAAGAAAATAAAGCTCATAAACACGTGACTGGTACTGCACGTGTCAAAATTTTCAAAAATCTTTCAACACTCAATAATACTCTTAGACAATTGTAACACGCGATATTTTTATTTTACTTTACTTTATTTTATTTTATTTTATTATTATTATTATTATTATTTTTTTTTTTGGCTTTATAATGTGCGAGATGCGAGAGTATATTTACAATATAATTATATAATTCGTTCGAAAACAAATAATTTTTTATACAATAACGACGGTGAAAATACAGTAAAATATAAAATATTAGAAGTAGCTTCCAGAAAACAAGTTATTGCTTTAAGTAATTATTTCAAAATATTGTTATATTCAAATGATCTCCTTCTTAACAGTCTATAATAATAATAATATACATTGAGAACGGTTTAAAGGTATAAATTTATAAAGTTCCGCGATTGTTGATGGTAGATTAGCAGACCCTACGCCTCGGGACATATCCGGCCAATCATTAGACAAGACATTGTATAACTCGTGTTAGGTTTAAGCCGAGTACTCGCTTCCTTAGATAAACGATACATAACGACATTTTTACTACGGATGGCTACAGTGGTTATTATATACGGCATCCTCTAATCAATCAGACGTTATTCTAGATAAATGTTACACGAATGACCCCTAGTGCGACATTCCATAGCAATCTATATTATAATGTAAGTAAGTACAGGTACTTGCTGTCACCAGCGAGTTATATATAAGGGAAAATATACGAGATAATAGGAAACGTGTAAAAAAACGACGACGAGGAGGAGGAGGAGGAGGAGGAAGAAAAGAAAAAGAAAGGGGCTCGAGCTCATTGTTCGTGTGGTTGGTCGGTCGGTCGGTCGGTCGGTCGGTCGGTCGGTCGGTCGGTATTATCGATTAAGCGGTCTTCGCTAGCAAAGCACTGATCAATCTGAGCTTGGCTTTAGTCTGCTTGTAAGAATCGTAAATGATGTTGATCTGGGAGCCCCGATCTTCCCGTTGCATCCGCCTCCCGGCCCGCGCCTCGAACTGCATCTCCAGCTCCTTCAAGGCCCTTCGGAGCCGCTTCTTCTCCTCTTTCGTGATTCTCTGCTGCTGCAGCAACTCGTCCCTGAAACCAAATCCAACATGGTCGTCAATCACGGTACGTACGTATGTACGTATGTACGTATATACGCATATATACGCATATATATATATATGCGTGCGCGCGTGATATTGTAGAAACAGACTTTGGGAGGGAGTGGAGACTCTCGACGACCCCGCGACTGCCGTCGCTGCTGCTGTGCTGGCTGTCGCTGTCGGTCTGGAGCTGCTCGGTCGACTCGATGCAGTCGAGGATGCCCCGGTTCGACATGTCCGGCTCGCTGGCTCTGCGGTCGCACTCGATGGAGCTGCCCGCGGTCGACGTGAAATCCATGGCCTCGTGCTCGAGTATTGTCGCGAGCTCGGTCATGCTGTCCTTGAACCGGTTCTGTCCGACCAGGAAACACGATATCCATTATCGATTGCGTGACTCACGCACGTGCGCGTTCGTGTGTAAACGATTACAGTAATAATTTTTTAACGGATCGGCAGACCGACGGCGCACAACCGAACGCATTATACGCATTATCATCGTGTATGAGTACATGATATACATTGAATAAGGATGAATGGGAAAGGTTATTGGGGGAGGGGCGGTACTTACAGCCCCGGCCCTGATGAGCAACCGCTTCAGCATGTAATACTTGTCGTAGAGCGGGCGAATGATAGATCTGTCTTCCTTGGACACGACCCTGCCGAATGTATTCTCCATGTGCAGCAGGGACTTTTGCATGGCCGTCTTCTCCTCGAGTAGCTGCTCGTACGTCAGCTCCTCCATGTTATCCGGCCTGCTGTGCTTGCTGCGCTTCTCCGCGAGCTTCCGCTCGATCTCCTTAATCATTTCGGATATCGTCGCCGTCGTCCTGTACTTGTCCTCGCCGCCGGCCCCGCTGTTGCCGCTGCCGCTGCCGCCGCCGCTGTTCGCGTTCCGGTTGCTGCTGCTGCTGCTTGTTGTTGTTGCTGTGGTTGTTGTGGTTGTTGGTAGGGCCGATGCCCCCGTCGAGGCCCTTTAATTTCCCGCCGAGAGCCACGAGGGGGCTAGTGTCGAAGCCCTCCTTCAGTATCTTGTGCTCCTTCCTGACCTTGTTCAATTCCGAGACGATCCTCTTTATGTCCCGGTTGCTCATCTTATCGGAGTGACTCGGCCGATAGCCAAAGTTCTCCTCGAACTCCCCCTCGTACTTCTTTATCTTCTTCTTCAAGGTATTGATCTGCTTCATCAGGTTCTTCAGCCCGTACTCCTTGGGGCTGTTGCCGCTGCCGCTACCGCCGCTGCCACCGCTGCCACCGCTGCCGCTGCCGCTGCTGCTGATGATGACGTCTTGCTCCTCGTGCTCGTCCCCCACGTAAAACCTCCGTGGTATGAGGATCGAGTTCCTCGGCGAGAGCATGTTCTCCACTCGCTCGTCCATCTCCTCGTCCTTGAACGGAATTTCCGTTACCCGTTATACGATATAACAAAGAGGATTATAAACAGATATAACAGGGTCGTCCTTGGCCTAAAGGGACTTACGTTACGCTGACGTATTTGGAAGCTCCAGTTGGCCAGGGTCGGATTATTCGCGTCGTCGTGCTCGAGGGACGGGGGCCTCACGGGCGACGGGGACCTGCTGTGCCCGCTGTTAAGCATCTCCAGGAAGCTCTGGCTTTGCGCGCGGGCCTCCGGATCGTTGAGCTCGTTCTCCTATAATAAGCAAAGCGCGTAATTAACGGCCAATCAAAGACAATTGTATCGTCCTATCGTATTACATTGGGCGATTCAATACCTTGCTGGCGTTCGAGTCGTAGGTCGAGGTCTTCTGCACCTTGCGTCTCCTGACCTGGCGTCTGCCCCTCGGGGTGATGCTCCTACTGAACCGCTCGCTGTTCCTCAGCCGCTCGGCGTCGCAGTCGTACTTGTCGTTGGCGTCGGGCACCGCGTCGCTCGACGAGTGCACGAGCGACGACGGCTTCGAGGGGGTGACCGGGGATACGTTCGTCCTCTCGTGCAGCGGCAGCCCGCCTCCGTGCCGCTGTTTCGACAAACGCGCGCACAAACGCATGAATTCGTTGTACAGATGAGTGACGGGCACGGCTACGATGTCCCGGTCACGGGGGGTATGTCGGGGTTATTGGGGAGCGGGTGTCGCGATAAGAACGATTAGGAACTCGGTGTCTATAATTGGGGTTGGTGGAGGTGGGGTATATAGCTGGATAAAGGCGTGCGAGTAAGATACGGAGGAGGCGTGTATTTATTTACCAGTCCGTGGCCCATGTCCTTTTGTAATTTCGAGAGTACGTGGTGGTGCTTGGCGCTGGAAAAGTCCTCGTGGCTGCTGACTCGCCTGATCGTGTCGGCCGAATGATCGCTCGTTGAATTATCACCGGTCATTCTCTTGCTGCTCTCCCACACCCTCTCCTCGCTGTTGCTTCTAAACGCAACGGAATTAATCGTTAATCGATACCTTAACCCCCTCGCCCCCCGCCCCACCTCCCTCCTTGCCGGCCTGCCCGCGACCACGGTAACGTCAATGCCAGTACTTTCCAAGAGCCGCGTTTCTTCGCCGAATCGACAGATTACCCCAGATAACCCCGGCTCCCTCGTTTCGACCAATCACGCATTACTGTCCACGTAATTAAACAGCCACCGCTGCTCGCTGTTTATATTTTTCTCATTATTGCTCTCTCTCTCTCTCTACTCTTTTTTTTTCTTTTTTTTCTTTTCTGCAAGCTCAGTAGATCTTAAGCGGGATCGATCGGAGGAGGAGGAGGAGGAGGAGGAGGAGGAGGAAGCTCTGTCGGGTCGGATTCAGAGGGCAGACTCGACTTTATTAACACGCTTAGCCGAAAGGGCTTACTTCCTTGACATTCACTACTTTTTTACGTACTTTATTTACTTATTTCTATTTTGTTTGTTCGTTTTCTAAAGAAAGCGCGCTCGCGGCTTAGGAATCGCTAAAAGATTTCGCCTCGGTCAACGGATGCGAAGAAGATTACGGCGATCATAATAATCCAACGATCCTCACCCTCTTTACTTTACTTTACTTTACTTTACTTTACTTTATGTATTTTATTGTTTTGGTACTTTTGGCAAATATCACGCGAGTAATATTAAAGAGATAGAGAGAGAGAGAGAGAGAGAGAGAGGAGGGGGGGCCGTTGAATATTATGAAATGTTTCACGAATGTTGTGGCTAACGAAAGTAACGATAAGCTGCTCGAGAGGGAATAGCGAGAATCGTACAGACCACGGCAACAACGTACCTTATCAGCTTCCTTTCCTGCCCGCAGGAATCACGGCGGTCCTTCCGCTTCGGGGGCTTGGTTGTACTTATGAGCAGCGGACTCTCGGAGGAAGGGCCAAAGTCGTCCTTCGGCTCCTTGCGTACCTTCGAGTCCGAGGTGGAAATGACGCCGTTCACCGTAGTCGTAGTCGTCGTCGTCGTCGTCGTCGTCGTCGTCGTCGTCGTCGTCGACTCTTTGAGACTGTAACGGATGTAAGGGAATAGAAAAAATCATGATCAAGGTCGAGCGCTCGATGCCCGACGTCGTCGTCGTCGTCTCCTTCCCTTCCCCTTAACCGCTACCCACCACCTCGTCTTTCCAATTTACTTGGAATCTACTGTAGAGCAACTCGCGACTTTTTAACTGACCTCCTCACCCCTCGGTATAAGCCATATTGTCTTATGCAACGTGCTCGCGATCTACGATTTCTTTTTCACTATAATCCACTTGCACGTATTATCTAAAAATGCCCCACGGATTACTTATACTTAATTGCTTAAGCAAATAACATTTCCACGACTTGCACTTATCTATATTTACTTTATTTTCCCTCCCTCCCTCCTATCCCTCCCTCTTCCTTTATTCCTTCCTTCTTATTCTCTCTTGTTCTCGATAGCGGATGATCGAGCGGATGTGCGAGCGCACGTCAGGTCGGTCGCACGCATTAAAAGCGCAACGCGATTAAATGCCTACAATCGATTTTGTAAATAATTGTCTGGATGGGCGCGGAGTGAGCGGTGGTCCGGCAGGCTGATTAAAATTCAGGCATACGCGAAACGGCTAAGCGTGTCAGTGAACTAGCGCTCCGCTCGCCGTCTGATGAATTTTTAAGGCCAGCGCGACAATAAAACAAAATTCTAAATATAGGATTTCGCGAAACGCTCCGCTCGCCCGCATAAAACATTCTGCTTAAAGATAAAGGTTCTTTGGGGCCGGGGACGAAAAGAAAAAGAAAAAGAAAAACAAAAGAAAAAAAACAAAAAAAATTGTTATTAATAATCGACGGCTAACGGCGAACTCGTCGCTATTCGTTATCATCAATTAAACAATTAAACAATCGATGCGCCAATAACGAGGCTCGAAATTTATCACTGTCGCAATTGAGATTCATTCGCCGCGTGAAATATTAATTACTTGTATTATTATTACTATTATTAATATTATTATATTATTATTATCTAGAGAGTTTGACGAGTACTCATCGCGCTCAAGAATTTTTAAATAATAATATTTAAATGTCGTTTCTTCGTTAGAACGTTTACGATGAGTAAAAAACTTAGTCAGGGACCGTAACGACACGTGCTTTGGCACAAGAACCTTTTGCATGTTCTTATATCAAAGGGTAAACAATGTCGATTGAAAGAGAAAAGAGTAAAGAAAGAAAGAAAATTAGCTGGTTACTCTTTTTTATAGGCTTTGCTTCTGCTGAAAGATAAAAAAAAATGAAAAAAATGAAAAAAATGACTTTCAAGTATGAATTTTATGGTTAATTTGTCTTTGCGTTATTATTGAAAGTAATAATTGTAATTGAACTGCCAATAAAGTCATAGTATGTTATTACTTAAAGTTCTAATATGAATAATTCGCTTGTGAGTAAACAAATAGCGCCCATTCATCTGCGTATCCGCGTAATATACTTCATTCCGTAGGTATGTATTATTTTTGATTATAATTAATAGTCTCTACTGCTAATTCTACTTCGAGTGTCCTTGATTTCCACTTGATAATACGGTCATAAAATATTCATGACGAGCAATCGTGAATATTTATGAAGTAATCCACAGCCGATAATAATCATAATAATAAAGTAGCAGCATTAGCAGCAATAGTAGCAATAAACAGTAGCAGCAAAATGGCAGCAATAGTTATATTTGATAAGAGTTATGACGACAATAGGGCAGAGGTAATTGACGTCTCGTCGGATACGTGAAATTAGGTAATTTTAACGAGTGAAATTCACTGCAACTCTTTTAAAACTCTCAACGCGCGACGCGAGTAGTCGCGCAACACAGATTATAAATAAAGAATCTATTAGGGCGTCCACTCGACATGTACGTATTTTCTAAAAAAAATTTTTTCGTATTTCAATATTACGTGAGTCGAGCTCGTCAGTGTCGAACGAACGCGAACGAACGTCTACTCGATTGCCCGAGTAATTGAGAAAGCAAATTACTTATGACTAATGTGACGAGGAGCTTCTACTTCTTCTGCTTCTTCTTCTTCTGCTTCTTATTCTTCTTCTATAATTTCTTCAATGACTTCGTTTACCGACAAACCTGTACCGGAGCTCTACGCGCTATTTCATGAAACAGGCGTTTCAATACATCGTATACAAAGTATCAATGACATCGAGGTTAAATCAATCAACGACACTTTATTGTTAACTAATAGAATGGATCGATCGATCGATTGCACGCAAATTATGCGAAAAGTCTCATTGTTCCAGATAATATAATACCAGAACGGTATATGCCAAGTGTTTTTTTTTTATATCATTAACGCGAACGCGATATTTTATAAATATTTATTTCGCCGATCGCGTCGTTATTATGCGCTGCTAGTTAGTCCCCATCACTTGATATAGGCAAGCGAACGAATCGCAATAGCATTTGAATGTGTGTATCCGCGCTAAAGAAGGTTTTGCCGAAATTTTTACGGCGCCTCGACGAAGATAAAGATTCCGCCGGAGCCATACGTAGGCTTAACAGAAAAAAAAAAAAAAATAAATAAATCAAGAGGTAAAGGTTACGGCTAATGGAGCGTGATGAGGTTATTGGGGTTATTGGGGTTATTGGGGTTATTGTTGTACAGCATGTCAGCTCGGCATTCGAAAACGTGTGAAAATTAGGTCGAACGCGACATCGAGTGTTAATATCGCTCTATCTATTAAGAATATCTTTATCCTTGGCGCTTATTATCCTTACGTAAATCAGATCGTTTCTGAAATCTTACATATTTTACGGAAGAGGATTGACTATTTGTAATCGAAGCGTCAACGAGCGGCCGATAATGTTAATAAACGAATCGTCGAAACGAGTATTCGAGAGCGAGGGAGCGAGGGAGCGAGGATTTCTTTTGAAAATAAGTGACCGCTTCGCGCGTACATAGAAATTTATAAATTAAAATACGAGAAGTGAATCCGCGAAAATGACATTTAGCCCGCCGCCGCCCTTCCCCCCCCCACATGGCGATTCGATTACAATATACAATAACCTATAATATTTATTCATTCGTAATTGTTTATCGAAAATTCACATCGCTCGATTCTATTACATAAAAGCTCGCTATTATTCCACTTGCACGCAATAACGAAGGCGGCTCAGATTCCAGATGCGCTAATTAATATAAACGATTGTTAAACCAATGTAAAAATGCATGCGAATGGCCATGAAAATAATACGTGAAAATACGTGCCTGATAGTATCAATGATGATCGTATCGGTATCGGTCGGTGATCGTCTATCTACCTACCGTCCGTCCTACCATCTCCCAACACCGTCATCAATCCGAAAGAAAATTTTTTATTCCCATTTTACTTGAATGAACATCGCCGTTTCTTTTTATTTCGCTACCCCTACCCCACCGACACGCTCCCGCGCGCTCTCTCTCTCTCTCTCTCTCTCTTGAATCGTCTCTGTGAAACAAAGCCTCGAGTAAGACATTTGGGAAGTAGGAAGGAAATGGCGTGAAACGTATAAGTGATTACGTAATCGTGATCTAGAAAATGTACGCGTTCGAAAAAAAAAAGAAGTAAAATAAATAAATAATAATAATAAAAGAAGAAAAGAAAAAACAGAATTAGTTCAAATTGAGATTGACAGAGGCTTTAATAACTGGTTAATGGAGAAAAACGAGAAAAGCCCAGCTAAAAACAACAAATAGTTTCAATACGAAGGCTAGAAGATAAATGAAAAATGTAGATTGATTTAAAAATAAAGATAAGTAACGCGTAATGGGCGGAGGCGAATATAGATTGTGAACGCGTATCCTGAATCGCGGATAATGTTGATGTCGACCAGTCGAAAGTGACACTTTTTACATGTCGATAACTCGATGACAATTTTATATATTTTATATAGTTACGTAAGTCTAAAAATGTCCAGGAATACATATATACATATATATATAAATATATAACGTACTCAATAATCGAGACGAGCTCGTTCAGTTTTTATCCTAACCGTTGTTATTTTTATTATCCTTACAGTCGTTAGATTTTATTGTAAGTCCTTAAGGGACTGGAGGGAGGATTTTCCAGTGTAGACAAGTTCCGAAGCTCATAATTGCGGATTCGTTATTCAATTTCGAGGGGCGTTTTGCGTTTCTGTAAAATTTTCTTCTCCGAAATCCCTTCCTCCCCCCCCCCCCCCAATGCCACGCGTAATGATTTTTTACACAGACGCCTGGAAAGCACGGAACGATTCCGGCGCTTCCTTCATTGTTTATTAACTAATATATATATATAAAATATTTTAAAATTAGATTCCAGAAAGACGAGCGATTACTTTTCAGAATTTTTATTCTTACAAGCCATAAAGACAAAAGCTATTTGACAACAATTCACGTTCTCCGGGGACTCCGGGGGTTACGTTATTTTACATACGTAAATACGTGAATACGTACATAAGAAAAACAACAATTATGTAAAATAAATTGTATTATAATAAATTCAGGGAAGATATTTCGCAATGGGTACATAAGGATGAACGTATAAACAACGAGCTCATTTGCTTGATTGAGCACTGGAATCACAAGCGACCTATATATCGCTGCTCCGTATACAAGAAATTTCTATTATTATACGTAATTCTGAGAAGCCGGCGATAATAAAATTAATATCTGCTCGTCGGTTTCAATAATAATTAAAATGTGTTTACACTGGGCGTTAAAATGATTTGCCTCGGTCATGCGAGCGTAAACTCGGCCGGCTGTACCTGATCGATTCGTCGACTAGATCGTCGGAGGATCGATTTTTTAACGATCACCATTGGATTCTTATTAGCCGCTTGTCCCGATACCGACGCATTGCCATCACTCCCCCGCCCCCCTAAGCAAACTCGTAAATCTTAAGTTCGACAATGCATTGGAGGGTAGACGATATTGATCGGGAATGCATTCGAGTCGAATGGAGCGTCGCTCGATCATAAAGTGCGTTATCATTGTCATCGGGCGAGGATAATCGAGCCTCGCCGATCCAACGCCATTACTCTCAATTGCCATCGAGCTCTGTAACAGACTCGTGTCCGTGGCATTACGCGAAAAATCCGTGCAATAAGCGTAAACGCGCTTCACCTGCTCTGTTGTCGCTCCGCCCCGCCCACCCAATGTCCTTAACGTAATTAGCATTTAACGCAATGCATACCTTCCCTCCTTACAATTATTGTTATTATTATTAATATTAATTCGAGGCATTAGGAAATCAAGCTCTTCGCTGCTAAACAGTTTATTATTTTATAAATAATAACGCGTCTCCTTCTCGGGTACTCGATACTCGCAACAACAAAAAAAAAAAAAAGAGAGAAAAAAAGAAAGAAGAAGAAGAAGAATGAACTAGATAATTTGATGAATTTTCTTATGGCCGATGCGGTTTGTATTATACTTCCGCTATAATTAAAAGCTTGCGTTATTGTTCGAACGGCAGTATATCTCTCCGACGTGCCGGTCGATCGACAAGTAGCTCTTATACCATCCTCGCTATTAAAAAATTCATTAAAAAAAAAAAAAATCATCGATATTCCAGCGCGGATTCCTACAATCAGAGTCTGTGTATACAATATACTTTATAATTCCCGAGGAAATACATAACGTTTACGAAGCAAAACAAAATAAGGAATAAAAAAAAAATATATATATATAATTTACTCGCGGCGTTACGAGGTAGTCGTTAAAAAAAAAAAAAAAAAAAAAAAAAAAAATACCCAGAAGCAGGTGTTACGACGTGTGCACGTATAGGAGGTGCGCGTGTGCGCGTGTGCGCGAGCGTAACGATACATTAAACTAAAAGCTGTTTGAATTTCTCAAACGCACGGCTTAATACCCTTTCCCGGAAAATCTTCCGAGAACTATTATTATTTTTAGCTTTTCGTAAAAAAGAGTAATAATTGGCCTTTCGAGCGATACCTCTTCCTTAACGTTAAAAAGAAAAGAAAAACGTACTTTCCTTATCAGCGTAAGGAGAATCATATCCCGAGCCGCTCGTCGTCTATTCGCTTGTATTTACATAAAGACCAATAATGTGATTTGCCGACCGAGTCTTGCATCGGAAAAGAGATGTTGTAGAAAAGAAAAAATAAATAAAAAATAAAAACGTCCGAATTCCCCAAGACTTTACGAAAAGCTCAATCAATGCATTAATTAGAGAGCTTAATAGTATTGGTCTTTCAATCAATCAATCGACACGTTAAGAAGAAAGATATTTTTGAAGGAGAGCGCTCGTGGCAACGATTGTTCAATGTGATCACAAGACCCCTTGAAATTAATATTGCATCCTAAACGAGTGGGTGTAAAGTGAAAAAAATCGATGCGATGCGAAAACCTGTTTAAACGAACGGATTATATATATATAGATACACGCATACGTACGCGTACGTGAAATACCCGAGCTTTGTCGCGGTAAACTTACCGTATACGCGATTAAGTGATGTGGCCTGTTTTTAAAAAAATTTGACTCGCGCATAAGTAATGTAATTTGAAGCATCCGAGCAAGAATTCAATAAGTCCGCAAGTGATTTAAAAATTCTCAACGGGTCGTGACGTTATTATTATTAGGTCAGTACAAACTAAGGGACGAACGAGAGATTTTACCTAATTCGTATACCGACATACGAATATTGTGGCTTACGCGTCAACAAGATGAAGTAGATGAAGACGACGAAGAAGAAGATGAAGAAGAAGATGAAGATGAAGATGAAGTAGATGAAGATGAAGAAGATCGTGGGTTATTTTGACGTTATCCATGACTTGGCGTTCCCCGAGTTAATTTTAAATGCCTTAAACTGCCCTATTTTGTTATTCGGCTAAATAGCCATTGGCTGCGGCTGGCCCCAGTTCTCGGCCGGAGCGCCGCTCAAGATAAAATTGATAGTTTCGAGTCTCGGTGATAAGTGCCCTGACCCCTGTTGTCGTATCCGCCCGATAATAGATAAATTAAAAGCACGAGTCGCTGCTCGCTTTCGTCGACGTCGACGTTCATTAGATCGCTCCCACTATAAAGGGGACGGCGGTGAGGGGTGGTGAGGGTGGTGAGGTGAGGGGGAAGGAGATTTGAGAGCGTATAAGGTAACAACAACGCGTGCCTTTCAATGTCCCGGCTTTGGCTTTACGTACGTCCTGGCCGACGTGGCTCAATTCACTCTCCGAGCCCCAAGCTTCTCCTATTTATTATTCCCGAAGCTTACGTGCGAAAGCTGGACTACTCCTCTCCTCCCTCCGTCCCGATTGATTCGGCACTCGCTAAAGGGTCGCCGCTACTATACTGCCGTCGATTCCTCGATGTAGCCGCTCGGTGCGGGAGGGTGGCTGGGATGGGATGGGATGGGATGGGACACATGGATGATAAGGCCCGGACGTGGTACGGGAAGATGGGCGATGGACGAAGAGCGAAGGCCCAGGGGGAGAGGGCGGATAAGAGGAGGACTCGGAGACCGAGGAGGCCATCCGGACGGACGGACGGACGGACGGACGGACCGAGATGTCGACCATCAATCCCCGAGGGGAGCGGAGCTACGGCGATGACTCACCGCATTTGGATGCAGCAGCTGCGGCGCTCGGCTCGGCTCTCATATGATGACGAGGGCCAGCTTTCTTTTCCAGTGTCGTGCCGACGGCGCGCGGACGATCTTCTCGAGGGAGCTGTTCCCGCGCGGCATTTATGGTTCGCTCTTTCGGTTTCGGCGGCGGCGGCAGTGGCGGCGGTGGCGGTGGCGGTGTCGGCGGTGTCGATGTCGGCAGTCACGGTGGCGCTGAGTGGTCGGCTTACTCTCGCGACGACGGGTAGCGCCTCCCCCGACGGGCCGTATGTATCCACGGGCACTTATGTATCCGCGATTATAGCGCGGCACCGCGACTCGTCCTACCGGCTGCGCTTGGCCGACTGCCGAGTCACCGCGCGCCCGACTACTCGCCGCTCCCCGACGCCGCCGACGTCCCCGAGAGAGTGGGAACGCGGCACGGTTCGCAGCCGCAGCGAGAGAACCAGTGCCTACACGTCTGCTCTCCTCGTGTATTACGGTACGGTACGGTACGGTACGGGGGGGAGGGGAAGGGGGAAGGGGGTGCGTGTGAGTGAGTGAGTGAGTGAGTGGAGTGGGAGGGAGAGAGGAGAGAAGGAGAGAAGGAGAGACGATGACGGTGGACCTATATATTCGAGGGGTCCGGGCTCTTCGCGCCTCTCTCCCTTGTGTTTGTTTACCCCCGGCGAGTCGCTGGGTATTATTATTCGCCGCCGGTGGTGACTCGCCTACCTCCCCCCCCTCCCCCACCCGGCCTCGCCTCTCTAGCCACTTATCCGCCTAAGCCGTTCGCTGCACCGGCAAGGTGGCCCCTATGACCTTGGACATTCCGTCGAACGCGTGTCGATTCCCCCGTCGGGTGCTCACCCGACACGATCCCCCTCCGACGACCGTCGAATCTTTACCGGCTTTCTCGAACCTCCTCCACCTCCTCCTCCACCTCCTCCTCCACCTCCTCCACCTCCACCACCACCACCACTACCGCCCCGACGGCTGGTCATGTATCGCGCGACGGACGATTCGAGCCCCGGAGTCTGTCCCGGCGATCACCGCGCGCCGAAAACCGTATCCCCGAAGCGTAGACGACTGGCGATATCCGACGTAATAGCCGACGCTCCCGATCGTACCCCCGCGAATTTGTCATTCCGCGCGAGCCTCGCCGCTCCGCTCCGAGTCTTTTTATAATATGTCGACACGACGATGCCGGGACGAAGCGCGAGGATTTGTCGATGAAATAGAAATTCCGAGCTCCCCGATAACCCCGCTACCGACGGCTTAATGGCTAATAACGTCAGCCAGCCTGGCTTTTGACGAGCGAGCCGATCCATCATTTATTTTTACCAATTCCAGCATTTACCTCCAGCCCCGGCAAACCCTCCGATCCAGCCCCTCCGACGCCCACGACTCACTCACTCACTTACTTACTTACTTACTTTCACAATCCGTCGGTACCTCTCTCTCACTCTCTCTCTCTCTGATAATAATAAGGTCGGCGCCAATTTTTCTTCCCTTTATTACACGACGCCGCTCGGGTGGGCGGGGCCGAAGGGCGGGGGGGGTGGGGGCGGTTGGAGTTAGTTAGAGGAAGGTGGAGGGGGGGGGGCGGGGTTCGGGATAGAGATAAAGCGAGCCGAGTACGTCGAGAGGAATACCTGGCAGCGCCGGCCGATCGTCATCGGGTGGCACAAAGGCTCACCGACCTCTCGTCGCGCACCGCCCGAACTTTGCGCGTGACGCACGCGAAAGTAGAAATATCGCGAGCATCCACATGGCTCTCCCGGTGGCTATCCGTTGCCAAAATTTATTTTTAGCCCAGACCAGACCAGCCCAGCAGCCCAGCCCAGCCTAGCCCAGCCTAGCCTAGCCGCGGCAGCCCCGAGTCCGAGCACCTCACGGGGCCAACCTCCGACATTTCCATTACTACGCCGGATTCGCTGTGACGCGCCCTCGTGCCCTCGCACCCTCGTGCCCTCGCGTCCTCGCGAGCTACGCGGCACCCGACGTCTCGCGTCTATTCTTGCCGATAATAATACGGCCGATAATCGCCTACGGATAGAGGAGTATTTATTTATACGATAATGACTAGATTGACGAGATTGACGAGATTGGGGACCGATGGGGGTTATTGGGGTTATTGGGGTTATTGGGGGAGGGTGGATCGGACTGGAAAGGACACCGGCCAAAGGATTGCTTACCAGACGGCTCGATCGACGGGGAGCAGTCGACTGGGGGGAGAGGAGGGCGGGGATGCCCATCGACTGTCCGTCTGGAGTGCACGAGGAGCGGCGACTCTCTTTGGGTGCCGCGGAGCTCCCGGTGGATCGGGCCCAAGAAGAGAAACGCCGCCGGCCGAGTTTTACGGCTCAGCCGGCCACGTGCGCGCCCTAGAGCTACGCGGGAGCCGGAGGACGCGGGAAAACCGGTTCGACGAGGGGAGGCAGCGGGGGCGAGAGGGAGGAGCACGAGGGGAGGCAGCGGGGGCGACCGGTTCTGATCGCTTGACGAGGCGCGTGCGGTGCATTCCGAGGACAGGATGGTTGGGTGGATGGGTGGGTATCTCGTCGTCGTAGCCGTTCCGGAGGACGACTGCCTCCTCGAGCTTTCCTCCCCCGAGCTCCGACGTTCCAATTTTTCCATTCCTTCCCATTTCATTTGTAATCATTTCCTCCTCGACGGGTGGAGGAGACGACGGGTGGCGGAGACGAAAGAGGACGAGGTGGAGATCGTGTAACGCGTGGACGGACGTCTCCGGCTTTCACGCTGCTACGGTTGCTACGTATACCGTGGGAGGGAGGGAGGGGCGGCGGTAGGTGAGCCACCGGTTATTGGTAAAAGTCGCGACGTGCCCTGTAAGAGCTGCCGGCGAAATCGCACAGCTCGCAATAAATATGTCGGCGGTGGTGGTGGAGGTGGTCGTAGCAGCAGCAGCAGCAGCAGCAGCAACAGGAGCAACGGGAGGAGCAACGGGAGGAGGAAAGAAGAGCGTGCGCCGCACGTCTTCCGCGACACGGCGTCTGATATAATGGAAAGTTTCGGACCGATCGATCGACTTTTATTTCAGTCACATAGCCAATGGGTTGCGCAGACCCGCGCGAATGTGTCAGCGGCGTGATCGTGACACCCGAGACCCGACGAGGCGTTGACGTCGAGCCTTCTAGAGCTAACAGCGGAGGCGGGGGTGACGACAACAACAACGCCGACGATGACGACGACGACGACGACGATGACGACGACGACGAGACGCGTAATCCCCGGTCCAATTAATTTTAATTTCACTTGTGGCTGCCGATGATCGAGCCGCCAAGGCGATACCGTAAGAACGATGGCGGGTATGGGGGATGGGGGGGGGGAAGGAGGGGAGTCGCCCGCGGCCAATGAACGAAGAACCGAAGAATGATTCAGCAGCCCGTGCCGATCTCGAGATCTTCCCTTCCCTCGTCGGTCCTACGTACGGGGATGTACGTCGTCCGGTCCCTCCCTCCCCCTCCCTAGCCGGTATCCTCGCGACAGTCACGCGGATTCGCTTAACGCGGCTCGCGCACGGAATTCACGAGAAGGGATGATCTAATGATCTAATGATCTAATGGGAGCGCGTGAGTGGACTAGCCGTGAGTAAATAAAGAACGAGCGAATTCTCGGGAGCGGGTAATAGTCCCGATCCCTTGGCTAGATCAGCGCGAATCGCATTGATCGTGAACGGCTGCGCGAAGGACGGCGGATGATGAGGAGGAGGCGGGAGGAGGAGGAGGCGGGAGGAGGTCGGGCCGGTAACAAAGCGTACCATAACAAATATTCGGCCTTAGCTCTCGCCTTCTCGTTGACATGGCTTTTCACGAACCGAGTCTAGCACGTTAATCGTCGAAGGATCCACGGATCGTGCCCTGCTTACGTAATACACATGCATATAGACACACACTCGATCTATTAAAGGCAGCCCCGGCATTGATGGAGTAGTGCGAAGGGACGCGTGCCGACTCCTCAAGCTTAGTAGCACGTCGCCGTTCTCGTTATTCTAGCTCCGATTCGCGAAACTCTCGTTGCGAATCAAAAGATCAGGATTTCGTGTACTTGCCGCTTTCGTAATCTCGGCGTCTAGCTTAGCTATTGATTTTGCGCAATCGTAAAGATTATCTAGGACATCGACCCGCCTCGATTGTGCAACCTCTTAAGATCTTAAGAAACTCTCTCTCACTCTCTCTCTCTCTCTCTCTCTCTCGCGCGCGCGCGTTCCTTAATTTATTATTATTTTATTTATAACGTCGTCTGCGTTGGTAAGTTTCGGGCCAACGACAGTACTCGTCGTCATCCTCGTCGTCATCCTCGTCATCATTACGAAGATAAGATAAGTCATCGTTCCCGGACTCTCTCGTTGCCCCGTAACCGACTAATCGCAAAAGGGGATGGTTTCAAGGGGATCGCGGGCTATTGCGCGCCATTACGTAATGAGGCGCTCGGCCGCGCAGGCCCAAGCACTGGCAATGATATGATATAATTTTCATTGTCGGTACTCGAACAATCGATCGCGCGTGCGATATCGATCGGATCGACGCACGGCAACTGGCTCTCCCAGCCAATAAAAAAGCTTCGTCGTCGCCCGAGCCCGTACCACTACTACACGCGCTTGAATTGTTCGAGTACCGGAAATTAGAATAGAGCAAGCGGGGAGTTGCGCGACTCACGTGGAAGATGAACAAACGTGACACAGGACACCCGGTAAACCTGCTCCGATAGACAATGACAGTCCTCGCGGCTAATAATGTTCGTTTAATGTATAATAAGAGAGCCGAGTGTAAGAGCGGCGCTTGCGTAATATTGGGGAAGGCAACATCGTGTAATTATGAGACATCCGTGTGCATATATATATATATATAATGTACGCGTTAGACTCGTTCGGAAGCCTCGGACGTGTCGCTAAGAGTTCGGGGAAGCTCCGTAATTACTTTTGCTTCTCCAAGGTATATTGACTGACGTGTTGACCCTGAGCTAGAGCTTTAGGTGATAGGAGCTACGCCGCGCGGCCCGGTCACTGACGATACTTTTTTTTTTCTTGGCTTCGCTAAGCGACGTGTGCGCCCTGGCACTTATACACCGCCAAGCTTCTGCCCGCCGATAAGAAAGGACGGCAACGTCTACGTAGTTGACGTAGTTAAAAGCAATAGGGGACGCACGCACCCTCCTGGCCCCGGCCCCTATTCCCTACGCGTGATATTAGGGATCTTTACGTAGCGGACCGCTTAGGTTATGCGGATGTCGAGGCCGATAGAGGCACGTAAATCTAAACCGAAAGCGCGACGTTGTTCGCGGCTCCCCCCCCCTCTCTCTCTCTCTCTGCTACTCCTGCGTCTTTTTCTTGTTGTTGTTGTTTTTCTTCTTCTTCTTCTTCTTTTTGCCTCTTGGGCTGGATAGGATCGTAGATCCGGCGAAATATACATTTCTCGCTCGAAAACGCTCGAATATCGGTTCTATCCCTCCCCGCCCCCCTCTCCGTCACGGCTTCCCTATACGGAGCTCTAGATCGCGTAGCTTCCGTATCGTTGCTGGCATAGCTAAAGGAAAGCAGAGACCGCCAAGGTGTTGTTATATAATCCCGGCGGGACATTGAATATTATTCCCGTCTATCCTGTAGCACGGAATTCTCAACTCGGCTTTCTTTCTTTATACAGGCTCAATATCGATACCTCCCTCGCTACCGACAGAGAGAGAGAGACAGAGAGAGACCCGGAGGACCCGAAGAAACAATAGAGCAGACACCCATGCGCGTATTACCTACGCGAATTCATATAATAAGCCCCGATTCCCGAAAATTTACGATTCGTCCTGAGTGATTCATAGCCTTTCTTGGAAAACGTCGGGCATCAATTAGTCATTGGCTAACAACGGATGACTTTCGTACGGTATAATTATCGTAATTAGCCAATGACGTCGAATGCAAGCGCGCTCTATCGCAAGATCTCGCGAAAGCACACTGATTTGTCATTGGGAATGAGGGGGCAAGAGAGGTTGCGATTAAGAAGTAAATTTACCTGGTCGTGTTGGTTGTCGTGGTGCTGATGGTCGTGGTGCTGATGCTGCTGATGCTGCTGCTACTGGTGGTGGTGGTGGTGGTGGTGGTGCTGGTGGTGGTGGAGCTGCCACCCCCGCCGCCACCGCCGCCACCGCCGCTGCTGTTGTTGTTGCCGTTGTTGCTGCTGTTGCTGTTGGTGTTGGTGGATTCCGGGTAGATGAAAGAAGCATCGACGAAGAGGTCGCGCATGAGCAGGGCGGCCGGGGGCACGTGGGGCACGAGCAGGGGAGCGAATATGCCAGGTAGGCCGGCACCGCAGCCGTGCCGCTGCTCGAACCGCCCGAGGAATAGAAGAAGGTACTCGAGGAGCCGACCCCGGGTCCCGGACAGCTCCTTACCCAACAGTTCCCGGGTCTTGTTGATCCAGCATTCGCGACTCCTCGATCGCTCCTCTGCGAACATACGAATGTCGTGTGAGAGGGGCCCAGAGCGGGGCGGTCAGAGCGGGTCTGCGAGACCGATACTAACGGGAGTGAAGCTGGAGCAGCTTCGAGACACATGTCGGTCCGACGAGCGGCTTCGGCAGCTCCTTGAGGTACTGCCTGAGGAGGAGGGCCGCGGTAGCCGGACAGTCGGCGGCCTCGAGGTCGGCCTCGCCCCGACGCTCGAAGCTCACCCGTAGACGTTCCGCGAGCCGGGAACTCCCGCTCGCCAACCGGAAGAGGGCCTGATTGTGAAAGCCATGGGTCTCGATGTAACGACAGATCCTGTGGACGACGTAGGGCACCCCGCACTCGTGGACCGCGACGAGCTCGAGGTCCGCACCGAAGCTCGATTGCCCGGAGCCATGACAGCCACTCGGGACGGAGGTGCCGCGACCCAAAAGGGTTCGCTTCACCCGCGCCAGTCGCGACTCGTCTCTCTGTTGCTGTTGCTCTTGCTGCTGTTGCTGATGTTGCTGATGCTGCTGCTGCTGCTGCTGTTGGTGCTGCTGTTGGTGCTGCCGTTGATGCTGCCGTTGGTGCTGCTGCTGTTGCTCCTGTTGCTCTTCATTTTGTTCTCTTTGATCTCGTTGTTCCTGTTGCTGCTGGTTATGAAGTTGATGGTGTTGATGGTGTTGATGGTGTTGATGGTGGTGTTGGTTGTAGTTGTGGCGGCGGCGCTCATCGATGACCGAACCCCCATCCTCGTCGTCCTCCCTGTGCCGCTGCCGCTGCTGCTGCTGCTGCTGCTGCTGCTGCGCTGCTGCTGCTGCTCGTCGCTCTCCTGTTGAGGGCCTCTCATCCCACTGCTCTTCCTGCACCGCGACCCGCTGCCGCACTGGACCCGCAACACAGAATCGTTTTCGTCACAGCTGTTCGGCGTCACGGTCGTCGGTCATCGCACGAGATCCATCGAAGCTCTTTCTCACGGAGGAAAGAGAGTAGCGGCGCGCGGATCCGAGGAGAATTGCCCGCGATATCTATTGTGCGCGTTTGCCTCCCCTCCCCCCCCCTCCCCCCGTAGTAGGAACGCATTTTGTCGCGCGGAATGCGCGCCCGGTGTTATCAAATAAAAAAATCCTTTCAGCCGCCCGAGAAATCACGAGAATATTATTGTCCGCGATAAATTTTTTATTTGCCGTTATAATTAGCATCGCTAAAACGGCAATGACCAAACTTGAAAAGCTGACTTTACGAGCAACGGCGGTGGCGGAGGCGGTGGCGGTGGCGGGCCGAGGTGGCGGAGGCGGTAGGGGGGGCGACGGAGGCGGAGGCGGAGGCGGCGGTGGCTATTTCCTCGGAATAAAAATACAATGCCGTATAACAATAGTGTGTGTCATTCCCCGGGTTTGTATATGTAAACCGAATCCGCGTATTAATTGCTACGATAATAATAATACTTTTAATGCCCGCTAAATTAACGGGGCGGCGATATGAAAAACATTCTGCGAGCTCGTAATGCGCGGAGTCGAAGCCGAGCCCCAATAACTTCGCCGTAACGACGCTTTCGATAATTGCTTACTTACTTACTTACTTATCCCGCTCTATGGATTAATCTATATGCGTTACAGGAGCCTGACGACATTCATTATCCGTCGGGCGGCTTCTCCTTTCAGCCTCTCTCTCTCTCTCTCTCTCTCTCTCTAATTATTTTGTAGAGAAATTCCGTGTAAAATAATAATAATAATAAGAAAGCCGAGCGTTTCTTCTCGATCTCCGAAGTTGTGTTCGACTTGACGCAATAATCAATAAGAGCGTGACGGCGCAGTAATTCCAATTACTAATTATCCACTATTTACGTCTTTTAATTATATTTGGTGTCTCCGAGGGAGAGGGGCGGGGGAGGAGGTCTGATGGGCAGTGATTGAGATAGTAGGAGAGGGGGTTTAAAGGATGTTGTCTCAACGTCGATGTATCCGCAATAGCGGAAACAACTCGGGTCAGGTACGAAAAATAGTTGACTAATGACTGGTAATTAATTATTGATTATTTGGAATGGGCGTAAAGTCGCGTATAGGACGTCTATATGCGGGACAGGATGTCTAATATAATCGTCTCGTAATTGTCTTTGTCTATAGACATTCGAGATAATCGATTATATAAATAGCCGGCAAACGAGTCTGCTGGCAATTAAAATAATTC